>JALBCR010000065.1:0-152500 GCA_030710515.1 Abscondita cerata | reverse complement strand
AGAATTTAATCTATATGATTATAATATTTTTCAAAGTGACAGAAATCAACATACTAGTGACAAGTCCAAAGGAAGTGGTGTTCTTATAGCTGTAAAAGCGTGTTATTCTGCTCAAATTATGCCAAACAAGCATCATGACGTTGAACAAATATTTATTAACGTTAATTTTAATGGTAACAAAATTATTATAGGAGCTGTTTACCTACCCCCAAATTCGGAAGTAAAAATATGAAAACCACTGTTCTACAGCAGAAAACTTTTTCGAAGCTGATCCTGATAGCAAAATATTACTTTTTGGTGATTTCAACATGCTAAATGCTATTTACAATAATGATAACTTTGGGGTTAATATATTAGCTAGAGGCAAAACTACTGACTCTATTACAACGTTTAATAATTCATTTGGTTTTTTAAACCTTCACCAATGTAACTCTATCCCTAACGGTAGGGGAACATTTTTACAAATATAGATCAGGGTAACGTAAGTGAAGCAATGGATAAATTCATTCCTGATAGGGTGACTTGGACGATGAACTGCGCAATGTTGATTATGTCTTTGATTTTAAGAGGGCAAATTATGCTTGCATAAATAAAATTATTAATAGCATTGACTTGACTGGGATATATTGTTGAATTCTTTTGAAGATATAGGTTCTTCAGTAAATGCTTTTTACAATGTTCTGCACAAAAGTATAAATCTTTATGTTCCATTAAAAAATTATACTCAAACACTTACCCCATTTGGTATAATAGGAGTCTAATAAAATTAATAAAAGAAAAAAAAGCAGCTCACAAAAAATATAAACGTTCATTAAGTTCAAAAGACTATAATTCATTCTGTATACTTCGCAAGGAATGTAAAGTTCTCATAAAGTCTCTTCATGTACAACATATTTCTAATCTTGAATAAACTCAAATCCACAATCTTTTTGGAAATATATAAATAATTTAAAAAATAATTATTCTTTACCTTTGTCTATGCATTTAAAAAATGCTTCGTCAAATAATGGTTCTGATCCGTAAATTTATTCGCAGATTTTTTTCAAACTACGTACGTACAAGATGATCTATCTCCGATTGAAAACTTTATGATTGTTTCGAATAATGTGATAAATATTGACCATAATAATAGCTTAGTGATGGTTTTTGATGAAATAAACTCTCTGAGTTTATCCTCTTCTACTGGTCCAGACTTGATTCTAAACCTATTTTTAAAAATTGTATTTTTTCTATTAGTTATCCTATATACATTTTATTTAACAAATCACTGAGCTTACAAGATTATCCCCTGTTATGGAAAAAAAGTTTTATCAGTCCAATTTTTAAAAATGGTAACAGATCTAACATCGAAAACTACAGAGGTGTATGCTTGCAGTCACCAATTCCTAAAATTTTAGATAAAATTATGGTGCAAAAATTATTATGGGCATCTAAAAACATCATATCTGAGAATCAGCATGGTTTCTTGGAAAAACGTTCAACGACTACTAATCTCTTAATTTATCATTCACACCTAATAAAAGCTATGGAAAAACATTCCCAGATAGACAATACATCTATACAGATTTTTCTAAAGCGTTCGATAGGATTAATCATCGAATTCTGAGAGAAAAATTAATTGTTTTAGGTTTCCCACGAACTACTGTAAATTGGCTACATAGTTTTTTGACTAATAGGTCTCAATGCGTCAAATATTTTAATAATATTTCTTAACCCATAGAGTCGTTTTCTGGTGGTCCTTAGGGGTTACATTGTGGGCCCATATTATTTTTATTATTCATAAACGACATAGGTTTGTCTATCAAACATTGTAATTATTTGTTATACGCTTATGATTTAAATTTTTTTTACAAAATTGATAATTTAGACGACTGTTTGGAAATTTAACATGATATTAACAATCTTTTGGTTTTTCGATATCCTTCGCACAAAAAAACTGTACCATTACTAATCCTTATTAATGAATAACGTACCATTAATGAATGTTATGCAAATAAAAGATTTAGGTGTAGTTTTTGATCAACGTTTAAGTTTTAAGAAACACATATCTTTCATTACAAACAGTGCTTTAAAATGTGGGGTTCATCACTAAAAATGGCAAAGAGCTTTCGATATGTACTTTAAAAACTCTGTTTTATGCTTTCGTTAGGTCTAGATTAGGATATTGTTGTACACTATGGTCTCCCTATTATGAAACAGACAAAAATATGATGGAGACAGTGCAGAACAAATTCTTACGTCTTTCTGCATTTAAGTTGGGTATAGCTAAGAGTGACATAAATTATGTAGTATTACGGGGCAACTTGGATCTGGAACTTTTATATGTTAGAAGATGCCAATTTGATTTACTTTTCCTTTTCAAATTGATTCATTTTCATATTGACTGTCCTCAACCTTTAGATAGTTTGGATTTTTACTTTCGCTCCCATGGACTAAGCACCCGCAGCTTTAACACTTTTAGGATTAAACATCATTATAGGAAATATGGATTTTTTTTGCCTATTTCTAGGATTTGTCGTACTGGAAATGCTTTAATGGATTGCCCGAATTTCATGCTGTTCGACTCATCGTACAATAAATTTAAGCGCAACTTAATATTAATTAATTTAGTATATTTAAATATTTAGAATTTTGTAGAAATTATGTTTTTTCTTTCTTTTTTTAAGAAACAAATTATTATTGATTTTTATATAAATCACTATTATGCAATTTTTTTAATTTATGTAAGTGTAATATGAGAATAGCTATTAACAATTGTTGTCAATTGTAAAAGGTGATATACCGTTAATAAAGATATTATATTATATTAAGTTGGCACATGAATTAAGTGAAGATGATCCAGATCGTCGAAAAGAGTTCTGCGAGACACTGATGAAAATGTGTAATCGAGACCAGAGGTTGGCGGCTAGAATAATTTTTCGGACGAAGCGACATTCACTCTTACGGGAGATGTAAATCGTCAAAATTTGGGATACTGGGTTCCTGTAAATCGCCACTGGATGCGACAACATTAAACGCAGCACCCCCAAAAAGTTAATGTTTGAGCGGGAATAGTAGAAGACAGAATTTTGGTTCCTATTTCTTTGAGGATAATTTAACAGAAGAAATGTATTTAGAGTTTTTGAGAGACGAGTTAGTTTTTGCACTGACCCACATCTATATGATCCAGACTTGCCACATCATTCCTTATCTGAAATGGCCTGCGAGTTCACCGGACTTGACGCCCTGCGATTATTTTTTATGGGGACATTTAAAAAACAAAATATACATAACAAAATTAGACACGCAATTAGGCAAATTACACCACAGATAATTCGGAATGTTCGAAATGAATTTGAACATCGTTTGGCTATTTGTCAAGAAATTGGTGGAGCTCAGTTTGTCTTGTCCATTGAAATGATTTATTTGTATTATTTGTTTAAAGTTTTAGAATTATATTATTTCCGGTAATTATTATTAATAAAATATTAAAAATGAATTAAAATAATTAATGTTGAAAAATTTCCAAAACTATTTTCTTCTTGTTCCAATAGACCCATGTAAAGCGTGGTTACACTACTCGATAGAAGATAAACGATCTAACCAAACATGTCACCTTTTATCTTTATCGTTTTAAAATTTTTCAAATTGCCCCATGATACGCCGCCACTGGTTGGAATACAAATGTATAATTTATACGTAAAGAAATGACCTAAAGAAAGATTTGGATGATATTTTCAGGAAACTATTGCTTGTTTTGATTATTATTAATAGAAAATACAAGCAGCCATTAATATTAATGCTGAAAAATATTTAAAGTAACTTTTTAATTTTTCAGTTCTAATCGACCGATGTCATTGCTGCATAGAGGATGAAATGATCTTTCCAAAAATGTAACTTTTGACCCACATTGCCATTTAAAATTTTTAAGTTGCCCCCTGTTGCACCGCAACTGGTGTAGATAAAAAAGGTTGATTTATATCAAAAGATGGAAATTTAAAAATAAAATTTGACTTGTCCGAGGAAAATTTTATAAAAACAAGGATATACATTTAATGAATTTTATTCTATACTTTACACTCACACTGTATAAAGTCATCTAACTATTTTCAATTTTTTATTTTCATTTTTAACATTAAAAATATATTATAAAAACTAAAGCTATTAGTCATCATTATATTTTTTTTTAGGCGGTTGTAAAGTTAAAATGTCTATTCTAATTCATTACACAACGTTAAATTTTTTTCTTAAAAGTACTAATACTATGTGTCACCTAAGTGTGTCACTAATTGAAAAAAAAATTAAGCTAAGATTTGATGGTACATTTTAGAAAATAAAATAAAAGCCTAAATACTTTCAGGCTTAATTTCTATATTAGTCGTCTTCTTTTATGAAAATCGAAGTTGTTTTTATAGATGAACACGTGCTAAAATACTTTCTCTACATTTAGTAATAATTTCCTTTTCATTGGTTTTCCAAGCCGCCGTAACTGGAAGTGATGAATTGATGCTTGAAAACCCTTTAAGAATGTATCTACTTACTTTTTTACGGTGAAACTGAAAAAGAGTTTAAAAAATTAATGATTAATGAATGCTATGATTACTGTTTTACATACAGACAATGAATTATAAATTAAAATACTGAAAATCGCTTTTGATTGAATGATAAATGATGTTGAAGGGCGATCTCGATAATGTGATATCAAAATTCGTTTCCACCCTTTGGCGTTAACGAGCAATTAAAAACGTTTTGCTGATTTGAAGTTCTAATAATGTGTCGCTTTAGACAAAAAAGTTCAAATTAAGTATTTTTTTATTACCTCGTTTAAGAACAGTATTTCTAATATAAAATTAATTTATTTTGTACAAAAGATTTCGCGATTTACCCTATAATCGTTGCACGAGGTAATAAGAACAAAGAAAATGCAAATGAATCGTTACCATTTCGAATTTGGAGATGACAACATTCCAGCATGTAATTTGTAATTGTATACAAATAAGTACGCTAACGTAAATGTATTATCTTTTATTAATTAATTGCTTCAGATTCGTTTTTTAAGTAAAATGTGTGTCTTGCGACATCTCGTGTAAACATTGACACGTATGAATAGTATAAACTAAGAAAATGCCAACAGTTTTTTATTTGTGAATGTTAAAATTATGTAAAAATCAGAATTATGTAAATTGATAAGTAGAAATTTTGTTTGGTACTATATTCAAATTGTGACATATTAATTATTGTTTTTTGGGTAAGTTCTTTCCCATTACTTGTAAATTAAGGTTCAATTATTGCATTTTTTTCTATTAAATTAATAATAATTCAATTTAATTTAAAAGGAAGTTTTACAAGTTTTATTAAAATTGTAGTAAATTGTAATAAAATCAATCAAACTTATTGCAAACACATGTTTAATTGCTACAATGTAACGTGTAAAAATTTTGATAAAACATTTTTTGTTCAATCCGGAAAATCGATTTTTACTCTAGTTTTTATTATTCATTAATTTGTCCTGTTGAATTACACTCGAGATTGTATTTTTGCGAGTGAATTTGTGTTATTTAAATTCTAATCTGTTTTCTTTAGTAATTTGACACGAAAAACTCTCAACCTAAAAACGCGACACCGAAGGACAATTTTTCTCCTCAAATTGTTATACAACAGATTTTTATTAAAAACTTGGTAAAATAGAAACCTCTTGTGCAATTATAAGTGAAAATTTATTGTTACGGTTTTATTTTCCGAGTTTAGGACGCATGTCGTGAACCGTTTGAAAACGTGTGTTGCGAAGAAAGTCGTATTTGGCGCGCATGTTGCTAATTTTCTATTAGCGGAAAGAAAAATACGACTGAATTTTCGAGACGTACAGCGGACATCTTTCTTTTCGTTTGATACACGCGGGTGTCTTTAGCATACTTCCTGAAGTGAAATTTTCACGAAAAGTTATTTAATGTGGGTTTCACGATTTCCAATTCAAATTGGTGTTTAAGTTTAATCCGGCTAAATTTACCGTGAGTTTATTTGGTTTCTTTCCTATTTATATTAATTCTAATTGTTACGTATGCTTTTATCACGTTGCGTTCGACCTTATGTTCTCGTTGTGTATTTTACTTAGATAACTCTGGAGGGTGCTGGAGTGGCTGATTAAAAACCTTCCCTATCAACAAAAGACAACACCACGGTTTTGCATTAATTTAGTAGCAGACCACCGGTGAATACCACGTCTACAGGGGTCGGTTGTGCTGCATACTTCCAGCGAGAAAGTCAGTCGTCTTCTGTTCTTCTCCGCACAACTCCTCTAAGAGGAATCCCTGGAAGTAACTAACTTCCCCGAACTGTCGATACCATCGCTAACAGAAAACCTTCATTTTCGAAACTACATTCTACCGATTACGGCTAAGTTGTAGTATTTAAGCCACTTATTCATAATAATAATGCGTATGAAGCTCAAGTACATATGACATCAAAACGGCTCAATTGCTAATATTTAAGTAACTTTTATTCGGTGTACACTCCTCAACCGGACGTTTCTTTTTAATCAACTCAATAAGGGCTGGGGCGTTTTATTTAGAGCGGTTGTCGCGGACACAAAAAACCTTTTGGGTTTGCGGGAGGTACTTACCCTTTCATTCTAGTTTAGGTTTAGTGTAAATGGCCGTGTGTAAGTGATATGTGTACGCAGAGCCTAAATAGCAGCCAATACTTAATTGTAATGATAATTTTAACTCAAGCATAACTAAAGCTTACCTGAAATTCGACACATTAATTGCAAACCTTATTTATTGTAAGCGAAGCTGCTACTAACGCACGTAACTATATGCGACAGTCTCTCTATTTCTTTGACATTCTCCTAATATTTTAAGATTTGTTTTTTGTACTGAATTGTCTGTTTTTCTCTCTGGTTTGTGTTCGATTTAGCATATTAGATTTTAAGTAAAACCTGTTGACCTTCTGTTGGTCGGTTTTATTTCTTTTTTTATCCAGCAGGTGGCGCCTTGTTAGACCAACAATTTAATTTCTTATAATTATTCAGAGTTCTACGCAACTCTCCGACAAAGCCGGACGCTGCTGCTCTAACTACTATAAATATTCTTATCCTCCATCGAACCAAATTCCCTTTAGTTTTTTTCTAGTTTGTTACGCTAGAGCCGTCGTTTTTTTTTATTGACTAAACTGTAACTCGAAACGTTTTATTCCAAAACATTTCAACTTTTTTAAGGATTGGTCCAAAGCTATTTATTTTAACTCTTTGGTTAATACATCTGCCATTTCTATCCCCCCCTTTCGAGCACAATTATACATATTTTTGAAAGATTTCCAAAAATGTATTTCATCGCTTTTAAGCATCACTGTCAATATCGTTTTTTGGTTGATTTTTGTTTTAGACAAGAAAATTTGCAACTGGGAACCAGTTTCTTCTTTGTTAAAAGGCATTCTTGGTCTTGGGCGTATTCTATATAGGGACTTCTTAAGACACCTATTGAAAACTAAGTCGTAGAGCTTTATAGTTTTAACTTAAATACAAACAGCACACTGTAGAACCAATAGTTTTCCTGTTATTAGATAAATACAAAAACAAGTTACTAGGAAAGGGTAGAAACACTATGCTGATCATTATTAGTTTTACAATAAATTATAGCGAAGAGGAAGGTATAGAAAATTAAACATAATTTTTTGCTCTTATCAAGACAGTCGTGTTTGTTTGGAAGACCCAAGTTAGTCAAACGGCGTTTTTTGCGACTGCTGCGTTGTCAGATTTAATTTCTAAGAGAAAACTTTACAGAAAACAAATCATTCCGCAATACCTCCTTCATCTGTACATTTTCTGGCACTTACATAACTTTAGCAGGGTTAGCGGCGGTGGTTCATGCTAGCTTTTTGTCTACTCTCTTGTCTGCACTACTGCACCTAGTAGTACATTTTGCTTTTGTGAAGAACATACGAGCAAAGTGGATTTTGCCGTTGAAAACATAAAAAAAAAATTTAGTAGCGTAAATCGTTTTTTTTTCTAGTTGAGAATTGTGGTAGCGCTTCGAGTAAGCTCTGACTGTTTTAAGAGGACGTACACTATCTTTATTTGCCCTTTCCAGAAAAGGGCATACGTTGTATCTCAACCAGTAAAAGGATATAGGAAGAACATCATTCTGGAAAATTATTGTGTTGGACAGAACCAACCCGTTCCTGCAATTTTCTGAAAGATAAATTTTTTTGTTGGAACCCAATCTATTAAGGTGCACTAAGAGGAGAAAAAAAAGTACCTCCTTCCTATGCAAATTTTGTGGCGTTACATGAGTTCAGCAAGTTTAGCGGCGGTGGTTTCTGCTGGCTTCTTGTCCACTCCTTATTGTTAGGATCTTTTTCTACTCCCTGCATCTGCCGGTATATTTTGTAGAAATTGCGGAGCAGCCACTTTAGTGAAGGGCATACGAGTAAAGTAGATTTTGCCTCTGGAAACATAAAAAAAGTAGGTCCAGCTGTTGCAAGAGGACGTTTAACATTTTCTTTGCCCTTGCCACAAAAGGGCATAAGTTGTACCGCAACCAGTGAAAGGGTGAAGAACATCATTCTAGGATGGAATTGAAATTCTCGTCAAATTATTAATGTTAAACATCAATATCAAAATCAAGATTCAGTATACGCGTTACGGTACTTATTTATCAATTAATAAACTTTTTTTTTTAAAATAACGTACCTTTAAAATTGTGTAGGGTATATGTCGGTGAAAAGTCAAAAAATTAATTTACCTAATGTTTGTCAAAATCGAGATTGAACTTTAATAATTATTGTATAATAAATATTTGTAATACACATTTTTTCAGTTATAATTAAAATACAATAATAAACGTATCAGAAATCTGCTGTCGGGATAAAAGAGGCGGTCCTCATACTAAACACACAAAAGAAAAACATTAAAATAACATAATATAACATAGGTAATTGTAAAATATTAACACAGTTTACATTAATTTTATTTCTTGAAAATTTCGATTTCCTTATTTTTTGTATTTTCTTCTTAATTAAAGAGATAATAGTTCTACAGGATTCCGCTTATACTAAACTAAAGCTAATTAATTTAAATTTACCCGATACTCCGCTGGTAAAGCAGTCAAAAACTACAATTTTGGAAAAACACAACTTTTTAAAATACTGTATCTGTGGACCTACTAAAATTGTACCTTATTTTGTTTACTTTAATACTGCCGTGTTAACTCAAATGGGCGTATCTGACTTTTCGAACTTTTCGAGAAAAAAGAGGTTTTATACTAACGTCATGATAAAAATCGCAGTTACGGCCACTCCTTTTAATGCATTTCACTAATACTATAAACAAATACGAATTTTTTCCTAACAGAATGATGTATTGTGATATATCCGATAACATAAAGCAAAATATGTCAGATAAAAAAATGTCAAATACGCCGTTTTGAGTTAACACGGCAGAATAGGTGGCTTAAAAGAATAGGTGGCTTAAATTTGCTGCTCCACATATGGCATTTCGATAACTATAGGAAATTTTCTTAAACTGTTGTTTTAGTTTAGATATGTTTAAATAAAGAATTACGGCAATCGGAATCAAACTCGGGATTTTGTCGCATTAATCACTATCCGATGTAATCAATTTCTCTGCCAAATCACTTACACCAATATGCATCCCGGATTAATAAATGAAAATCTTTAGATAATATCTTGTTTTAATGATTTTTTATTAAAAATTCGATATAAATGCTCATTATTATCACACAAATTGGTTCTGTTTTACATATCTAACAAAATATGATTTTATATTATGCTTGAATTGTGCCATAAAATAATAATATTTTATTTTCGGTGCATTTGTTTTTAATTAGAAACAATAGTCAAATAAATATGACAAATGAAATAGTGGTTACCGATAATGACGAGTTCAAAACTGGAACATTTTGTGAAATATTAAATAATTCCCACTTTCATTCTAATTCTGAAGTGTTACAGAAATTATTGTTACAGTAAAGTAAAATAATTATATCGGTTTAAGCACTGTTTAATTGGTTAAACACTCAAAACGAAACGTACATAAAACTTATTAATAGCAATACGAAATGTCGTGCTCCCTCGTTGATAGTTTACACATACAAATATATATGAATTAGCGACACACAAAATAATTCATTATCAAAACATGAATATTCTTTGCTACCGATCGAGACGGGACCTTATCCTCCTTGCGCGACGAACTTAACCAGCTAGTTTTTGAGTCAGCCCAATAACCGTGTAGGTCCCTATGTAACAAGGAATAGGTAATTTAGAAGCGCCATTTTGACTTTTAACGTAATTCTTCAAAGTAGTCAAGGATACTTTGATAACAACGCGAACAAAAAAGATAAGACACCGTTGAGTACAAGTAATTTGTCTAACGATATAAAGTTCTTCAGCATTAAAAGTATAGTTACAGTGAGATAAGTTACTTAAGCTATGATAACATACGTGTATCAGTCATTAAGGCGTCCTTTAGAGCTTTCGACATCAATCGTTCTAAGTTATACACTAAAACCTCTATTTTCGACCACCTCTTAAAAGCAGCCACCTGTAAAACCGGCAAGCTTTCCAAATCAAAAACCAATTATAGGGAAATATCTATATTAATGACCCTCCTAATAGTGACCACCTCTCGATAACGAAAAAATACATGCAATTCTATCTCCCATTTTCGGCCATTCTTAAGTAATGTCATTACTAGACAACAGCTTAGCGTTCAAGTTGTGCATAATATATAATTGTTTTATTGTGTGAGGCTTAAATAGTTACTGGTATTTAAGAACGGATTTAAAGAATTTGTTTGATTTACAATAGACAGTCATTACAGAGAAAGTGCAATTAAAAAGCTCATTAAGTCACCTCAAAAATCGTATTTTGCGTACATAGTTTGAGTTAGTATGTTCAACAGTGCTGTTACATATAGATGTACAAAAAAATTACAATAATGTTGCTAAAAAGAAAACGTTTGTTTCTTAAAGAGAAAACTGATATAATTGTGAAACATAAAAAGTTCAATACTAGTACTAGAAAGTTGTCTGAAAAATTTAGTGTTGGAAAAACACAAGTTAAGGATAATTTAAAAAAAATGTGATTTTAAAAAGCTATTTGAAGAAGGTTCTAATACAGAGCAGAAAAAAAAATGTCCTAGAACTGAAAGTATAGAAATTGGCCGAGTAGTTTACATTTGGTTTTGTAAAGCTAGGAATAAAAATATCCTTATATCTAGACCTTTAATAAAAGAAAAAGCATTGGAAATTGCGGAAAATTTCAAAATGACGGAATTTAAAGCTTCAAATGGGTGGCTTGAGAAATTTTGTCAAAGACATAACATATAATTTAAAACAATTTGCGGGGAGTCCGCTGATATTAACACGGACACTGTTGAAGCTTGGAGAGCAAAGCTGTCAGTAATATTAAAGGAGTATTCACCCAATAATGTGTACAATGCTTACGAGACCGGACTTTTTTACCTTGCGATGCCAAACAAAACGTTCTCTTTAAAAAAACAATAAGTGTAGTGGTAAAGAGCTGCAAAACAAAGATTGACAATTTTATTTTGTACAATTATGGAAAGTGATAAGGAAAATTCGTTAATCATTAGAAAAAGTAAACGCCCAAGATGCTTTAAAGGTTCTCATATCAACAAATTACCCTTAGAATGGGTATCTAATAAAAAGCTTGGATGACGGTAGAGATTATGATTTCCTGGCTAAAAAATAAAAAAAGAAAATAGAAAAATCTTATTATTTTTAGATAATGTCACGTCTCATCCCAAAGTGAATCTTGAAAATGTGAACATTGTTTTTCTACCCAGAAACACCACATCCCATTGTCAGCCACTGAATCTAGGAATTATCCAAAACTTTAAGATGGTCTACAAGACGTTTTATCAAAAGGTTGCTAACATTCACAAATACTGAACGTTCTTTTGAAGATGCGGAAAAAAGTATTAATGTAACTAGCGCTTTAGTTTAGATATCAATAGCCTGAACAAACATTTCGCCTATTACAATTGCTAAATGTTATGCGAAAGCAAGATTCTCGGAAAAGGTCCTGTAAGAAGATTTCGATGAAGAAGACAAAATTCCATTAGCTCAGCTTTTTCATGTATTACTAGAAAGTAATCAACGTGTAAGCCTTGAAATTTGATATTTTGACCGAAAGCCCCAATTTAAGTATTCAAGATATAATCAGTAAATTAGACTATAGTGAAGGCTGTGATTCGAACAGTGAAAGTGGTGCAGAAGAATCCAAAGTTTTACGTCAAACAGTAAATATATGGGTAAAACGTGTGAAAATTAAGAGATGTGCAAACTTTTCTATTTTCTAATGATAAGAGTGAGGTAGCGGTAGAAGTACTTTAAATTTTATCAAAATGTGAATCTTCTGCTTTACAAACTAAACTTAAAAATGTAAAACAAACTTCAATACAATAATATCTCACAAAAATGTAATTTAATGATATGTAAATGTATGTAATTAATTATTGTAATAGGTATAACGAGCAATTAAAAAATAGGTACATATTATGTAAATGTATGTATTATGTATTCAATATGTATAACTGTCCATTATTATATCGTCTAATTATTTAATATTGCATCAGCACATTTATAGTAATTTTTAATGCAGATATATAGTACCCTATAGCGAACCGTATCCATACTTAAAATATTTTAATAAACAACGTATACAAATAAACTTTTTTTTCTCCCAATAACGGTCACCTCCATATACCGGTCAGTTTTGCAGCAAATTTTAGTGACCGGTATTTATAGGTTTTGCTGTAGTACAGAAACGGTTTAGTACTGGTAAATGGATTGTTTGGATACGCAGGCTAAAATTGAAACAACTGAAAAACAAAGAACAAGCAGCAAATTAGGTTGGCGGCAATGTATCGCAGGAAAACCCCTTCCGGTGCTAAGATGAGATAGCCAAACGTCGGATGTCCCCGATATCTTGAGACAGAAAATTAAGCGGCAGCTCTGAACAGCATTGATTTTATTTCCAGTTTCATTTATAGTTACATTTATTGGATTTAGAGGTTGACCCACTGGCAGTGAAAGTAGACAGGGCCGTACTAAGGATAATTTTAACGTTAGAACAGTAAATCTTAATAAACATGAATTTTTATCGTAACATATGTCAACTGAGACAATCTTGGCATTTTGGGTCTATTAGATGTAAGGCGTAGCTGGTATGATTATTATTTATTGTCAAAGTTATGATTACCGTTTATTAATCAGCCGGTATCAAGTAGGGCTTGGATTTGTTCCGCAATAATTACAGGCGATACCAATTTATTTTGCGTGAAATTAGTAGTTCTTAAAGAGGATATAAATTTTAGTTTTCCATGGAGATTATTCTGAGCTAATTTGGGCTACCATACCGTGATGAAATCAAGAGGTTAAAACAGGGTTTAAGTATGTGGGTGCTTGGATTTTTTCTTCAATAATCACAGGTCACTGTTTTTCACAATTGACTTTACTTTCACACGTGTCCTACTTATACAGTGACCGGCAAAGAGTTTGCAACAAAGTCGGTCCTAAATCAAAATTACTAGATTGTGAAGTTTATTTGTTGGCTTTATTATGTTTTATGCAAATTAAACGCAAAAGATTTTGTTTTTTTTAATATTTCCGGAAAAAATGCCGGAAAACTAATATTTTTAAAAAAATTTTTTTTTTTGAAAATTTGCACATCGACGTATAATCTAATTTCTTAGGAATTTTTCAATATCTTGTCATATAACCTTACTTTTTACATATTTAAGGGATATTTTTTTAATTTGCCGCCATGACAGTGGTTACATGACATTTGTCAACGTGCTTTTTGTTGTTATTTGATATGTTAGTATCATTTGCCAAAAGAAATTTTTGGATATTTCAATTACAAAAATGTTTCCCATTTGATGTAAACTCTTTGCCGGTCACTATATAAAGCGCTTAGAAGCTCGATCGTCGTTCAAATTACCGGAATTCTGTCTCTTGAAGAGAATATCATATCATATATAATTGTTGGGGACTCATTGGATCTATTCTATACTAATGGTCCTCAACAGGGTGAAACATAATGTATTTAGGTGCTTGGATTTGTTTTGCTATACTTACAAGCCATGAGTCTGTTTGTTTCAATTTCATTAGTTGTAGTTTTCAGCAGGTTACATCGTGAATTAATAAATTTGCTAGTTTACTTATTCTGACATGTCAACTGACAAAGTATTGATGTGTTTTTTTTTGTATAGATTATATTAACTTTCAAGAATGAATGAATTCACAAATTTAAATTAAAATAAGAATAAATGTTCTTTCTAATTTTGTTTTAGTGTCGTTGGTTTCTGGCGTCTAGGGTGAACTATTACTTTTGTTCCTCAGCTTCTAACGCTGCTGTGGCTTTTAGTAACTTTTTCTTATAATTCACTTAACAGCTTAACAATAGTGTAGTGATAAAGTAAAGGTAAAGACAGGTGTATAATTCTAAGAAAAACTTTTAAGTAATTTTATACGAAAAACATCAAACCTTTATTGGTATTTTCTACACTTAGAACCACCCTTATCGAAAATTTACTCTTGTTTCCATATTTTATTTCAAAATGTTGCTTTATTATCTCAAAAGATAAGCGACCGTAATATTGTACCTTTCAGTATTTGCTTTACTTGCAATGATGACATTAAAATTATTTTATGTTCTACATAAACCGTTGTTATAATTTCTAGAGATTTAGTTAGAACAAAACTTATGTACCGAATTAAAGAGTCTGACAAACAATAACGGATGTGGGTTCTTAAACTGAAAAAAAAGCGTGGGCTATCGAAATTTATGTTACTGAATTAAGTAAGGTATTTATCAATTATCTTTTTCTATGTTAACTGTTTATTTCAAATGAAATAAAACTGTTTTATGAGATTTATTTTCTCTTATAAACGAACTGTGACAAATTTTATCCATTTTTTGTCAATGACGTCAAATCAATTTGTAAAATATATTGTTGCATTTCCAGCGTTTCAAAAATAATTTTTATGGCATTGCACTTCAAATTGTTTCATAAAAATTGATTTCACATTAAAATAAAAAATATTTTGATGTTTAACGACGTATCCTTACTACATTGAAGATGATTTAAAATCATTCATTTATTTGATAGTAAGGTATAGGTTTAACCTCGATATATGAAAAATTCATAAAACTTTACGACTGTCAGAAAAATAAAACTCTAAAATTCCCTAGACACTAAATAGCTATAAGAGAAAAGAGAACTCTAAGATGGTATAGCACAAGGGTGTAACAAAAGTTTCATGCATTATAAATCAAAATACAAAAGCTGTTTATGAATCCACGTTAAAAAATCCTTTTTTTACATAATTAAACGACTTTGTTGTTGATATCGGTTTGAACATACAATTGCAATTTAGAGTTTATGAAATTTTACTTTTTACGGACAGGTTTATAGTAGCAATTCAATTTATTATATCATAAAGACGTAACATATTCTTATAAGAGTTCATTCATCGTCGTTATTATGACAGCAATGAAGTTATTTTTTTATGACTACCAACTACGGTAGAAGAAATTATAAAGGGTAGTTGTTTGAAAAATTTCTCGACACATGTTAAATCATAATTATAAAGCTATTTATTATATTGCTTGCGTTAATTTTAGTACATTGCGCACGAAGAAAGAATTTCATGTGTAATCTACGAAATACCTATTTGGAAATATGAAAACTTTTACTAAGTTTTATTATCTTGCAAGTTTTGTCACAAACTTTCAATGAAATTAGCGTAGCTTTTGATAAAAACAACGCAAAAAGTTTTGTACTTCTGTCAAAACTTTTTCGAGCTACTTTTTTCTTTGTACAGATGATGAGATGTCTTGATGTGTTTTATTTGAGGAATTTTTACTTTGGAAATGTAACTTATGAAATAAAACAAAAATTAACTATTAGGTTACAGTGGCCTTAAGTGTAACATTTTGTACATTTAGGTATACTGGTATGATATGCTACGTTTTACTTTATTTTACGTAGTAGTATAGTAAATAACACATCTGGTACATTAGTATCTGAAACGGAGTGCACATTAGAAACTCCCAAGTTGTATGTTGTATGAACTTACATCAACTCTACATTTTATTTTAAATATGTAATTGCTAATCCGAGAATTTTTTGATATATTTTCAACATTTATGTTTGCACTCGTTCAGTACTATAATATTGTGCTATAAAAAGTCATTAAACTTCACTTTTTAGCAATTTCCAAAACGCGCTATACGTTTATATAAAATAAAATATATAGTAAAGAATCTAGCGTGAAAACACCACAAAGAATATCTCCCCTTTGCTTATGCCTCCATAAAATAGAATATTTCGCTTCACATAACACAAAATATAAACTTTTGTTTGTTGGATATTTATTGCATCGTATATCAACATTGTTTTACAACTCGAAAACTCTTTTAAAAATATCATAAAAAAATATTATGTTAGTAACATAGAAGAAAAGATTAAAGTGGTTAATAGGAATTTAAAGCGACCTTGCTTTTACCAACCACTACATTATATTTTGTATCAATTCCAGGTCCTTTCATGTTTTCAAAAAAAAAATATTTTATGCAAAATACAAGTGTTTTTTAAGGCTTACAAAAGAAAAGAAATTTCTGCTCGAAGTATAAACAACATTTTTTTTACAACTAAAACTGTTTGTAGTCTTTAAAATTCCAATCACGTCTAAATACAGAAAAATCAGGAAATCTTGTTTTACCGCATTCGCGGCAAAGCGATTTCCAAAATACTAAGAACGTAAGTTATTAGACTTATATTTTAACAAGTTATATGATTCTTCAACAGAAGCTAAATTTAACAATAATCATTTTTATTCATTTTTAAAATTTGGTTATGGTTTTAAAGAATTTCATTATGAATTTCTCAATACCACGTTGTTAACGATTTATTTAACCAAATAAAATTCTGGAAAATAGTAATAAAGTATTATCTAACATTAAACAAATATAATAATAAATACCTACAAGAAATTTTCATATTGCGGAATAACTAATATTTCAACGTATCTGCAACAATAGCACTTCAGTTTCGGATAAACATTGAAGCTGTTCAAATATACAGGGTGTCTGGTAATGAATGGGCAATATTGCAGGAGTAGATTCTTTGACCAAAAATATGAAGATTTATAGTATATTACACAACCAGAGTTGTAAATTTTACAACTCGAGTTTTGTACTATACTTTATCTACGATCATCCCCGTCTCCCCAATTCTTGTAACATCTTTTCCAATCGCTTACAAACGTTTCACATCTTTCCATTAGCATCTTCCATCAAAATTTTCGCTTCGAAAGTTATTGACGCACAAAAATTTCCGTCTCTAATATTTAAACCTCCCACACACCCCCAAAAGTTTTTACCCCCAAAATATTTCCCCTCCAAAAAATTTCGTTTCCAAATTTTCAATTCCCAAAATTTTGATCATTTAATCCTGTAATTTTATCTACCCCCTCCCCTTACCTTTAACTTTGCCTCCCCTTTCACTCCTTCGATTACACTCTGTTCAAGTTCTGTTAACTAACTCTCTTCCCTCAGCTCCTATACTTTCCATCCATGAACCCCTAGAATTTGTAATTTGTTTATTTAAGAAGGCAGTTATGATATCTTCACATGTCTTATACTTTGTTGTTCATAAATTAAGAAAATGTCAATTTAAACTTCTGAATCCGAAAGAAAACGTCATATTGAAGAACTCACCATTTGAATTATGAAATACCTTTATTAAACAAATTAAATTCTATGGTAGTTATATTACAAACAATTACAGTCTACGTTAAAGTCTCAAGCACTTCGAACAAAATTACAACACATGTATGTAGTTACAGTTAACAAAAAAATGATATTTAAAGTTATTTGACCTTGCTTCGACTAAGACACAGATTTCTAGCGCCAAATGTTCCATATGATACTGCAGTCAGGTTATGACTGCAACTCCTATAATTTTACATCGGTGATTTTTCAATTAGCTGATATTGATGCAATTTATATTGTCATAAGTTCATCTTCACCATTTGCTTATTATTTGAACTACTAATAGTAATCAGTTGAAGTGACCAATACTTCAGTGCAAAATGTTGTTAGACGATAGTTAACGTGTTGCATTTGCGGTAACATTGTGTCCTTCTTTTTCGTAAATATATATCAAGATTGTTTGTAACCGACATTGCACGATTCATGGTTAGTACAAAAAATGAGGATAAGGATAAAACAAATTGTCCATTATGTTCCTTATTTATGTAGTCCTCTTCGACAAACTTGTTCCCGTTCCTTCTCACAAATACTTTCAAATTCTAACTAGTTCGGCAATATCAGTTCAAAATAGCATCTCTCATTATTACCTTCTTTACAAATATATGTGAAGCATGCATGTGCATACGTTTCATCTAGATACCTAAGTACAATTTTGAGAATCAACCAGAATTATATAATTAAGTTGTCCTGATTTTTAATAATTAGTGATCGAACCATGTATGAACAAAGTAGAATACACATTTCATGTTGTTCCATTGTTATATTAAGTAAGATGTTTTTGCCCAAATCTGTTACGGTTTTATTTTCCGTATTTAGGACGTAGATCGTAAGCCGCCTTAGAACGTCTGTCGCAAGTAGTACAGTGCGACGAAAAGTCATACTTGGCGCGCACGCTGCCAATTTGCTATTGGTAGAAATTTAATTCAATTGAATTTTTGAGACGGACAGCGAACATTTTTTCCTTTTCGTTTAATACACGTGGGTGCATTTTCTTTGAAGTGATATTCTCACCAAAAACTATTTAAGGTGGGCTTCACAATTTCCAATACAAATTTGCGTTTACGTTTAATCTTGCTACATTCACCCACGTTGTGTTCGGCATCTTATAGTCGTTGTGTACGATACTGGGATAACTATCAAAGGTACTGGAGTAGCTAACCTTCCCTATTAATGAACGACAACACCACTGCTCTGCAGTAATCCGGCCGCAGACCAACGGTGAATATCCTGTCTACAGAAGTTGGCTATGTTGCATACTTCCAGCGAGGGAGTCACTTGTGTGCTGTTCTTCTCTGCACGCCACTTCTAAGAGGAATCCCAGGGTCTATCTACCTTCCCCGAATTGTCGATACCGTTGTTAGCAATATACTTTCATTCCCGGAACTACACTCGACGTATTACAGCTAAGTTTTAGTATTTAAATCATTTACTCATAAATAATTAAGGCGTATGAAGCTCGAGTACAGATGACATAAACGTCTCGATAGTTAATATTTAAGTAACTTTTATTCGGTGTATTCTCTTTAACCGGAAGTTTGTTTAATGCTTAAATTAGAGCGGTTGTCGCGGATACAAAAGGCCTTTTAGGTTTGCGGGTTTTTTGTTGTTTAGATTTAGTGTAACTATCCGTGTGTAGATGATATGTGTAGGCAGAGATTTAATAGCAGCAATTTTTTTTGTTTAATTTGAATGAGAACTCTTAACTCAAGCGTTTAACTAAAACTTACCTAAATTTTAACATCTTAACTAAAAGGCTTGTGGGGTTGACATCGCAACCCCATTCTAACAAATTCTGCATCCGCGTATTACGTATGTAGTAAACGCGGAAACAATAACAAACAATTGCAAGTAAAAAAGTGCAAACTCAGCTTTCGTAACGGCCTTGCTTATTAAGCACACTAACCTTCTTCGCATGTATAAAACAAAGTAGGTACAACAGCACAATTCAGTTCATCTTGTGGGTTCGTCTCATCAGTTTAGTAGAGAATTCAATTGGCCTCATCAGTTCAGTTCGGTACATCACTTCGGTGCAGTCCCACCCAAATAATGAGGGCAGCCGAGACAACAACAAGTCGCCGCGCCAGCATCAAGTGAAGACCGGCCGAAGCTTGAGTCTATCGGTGCAATTCATTCCGGGCCACCGTCTTCCGGACGACACGCAATACCGGAATATCAGGTGACATCGCAAGGCACGTAGTACTGACAACAACGTTTCCATTCTATATTGGAATTAGTATAACTCTACTACGCTATGTACAATAATAAACGCTGTTAAATTGTAATCGAACGCACCCCTTTCCCTGATCACAATCGGCGTTTAGAGTAATACACCCTAAACACCACAGCCTGATTTATTGTAAGTGAGGCTGCTGCTAACGCACGTAACTATATGCAACAGTCTCTATACTTCTGTCACATCATCTTACTATTTTTATTTTAATATTTGTTTGTGATACTGTATTGCTGGTCTCTCTCTCTAGTTTGTGTTCGATTTAGCACATTAAATTTTAAGTAAAACCTGTTGATCTCCTGTTGGTCAGTTTTATTTCTTTTTTTACCCAGCAGGTGGCGCTTTGTTAGACCAGCAGTTAGAATTCTTATAGCTATTCAGGAATCCACGCAACTTCCCGACGAAGCTGGACGGTGCTGCTCTAACTACTATAAATATTTTTATCTTCCACTAATTTAGGGCGCTACATCGAACCAAATTCCCGTAAATTTTCTTTCTAGGTTGTACCGCTAAAGCCGTCGCTTCTTTTGATATTTTGTAAACTACAACCATTACAAAGTATCCAATGGTTTTCTCGCCTTTAATGACGATCAGAGATTGAGAAGAAAGTTTAGGTGTTGAGGGTTGCATTTGTACAATTAATTGCAATGTGTCGCCTATAAGAATGCAATTAAATATAACCAAACGAAATGTTATCTAATTACTGTATT
Organism: Abscondita cerata; assembly: GCA_030710515.1. NCBI lineage: Eukaryota > Metazoa > Arthropoda > Insecta > Coleoptera > Lampyridae > Abscondita > Abscondita cerata. The sequence goes on along the minus strand of JALBCR010000065.1, from coordinate 131,758 downwards.
ACCTGAATTCGTACTTTTAAAAAAGTTCCAAAACTCAAAATCTTTCTGGTACTTCCAAATAACACATAACTTTTGCTTGCTTGAGGGTTACTAGATGTACTTTAAAAAAAACTGTATTGTAGAATAACTAATAAACATAGAAGTTATATCGGCCATATTAATAATCTGCGTGAAGGGATGAGCGACTTTGATAAAATGACAAAAAAATCTACCAGTGGAGTTTCTGTAGCTTATTTTTCTGTGGTTAAATTCCATAACGAACATAACCTCAAATTTTTTTGTTGTTGTATTGCGATTCCACAGAATTCTATTTACTCAAAATACTATATTAAATCGATTTAAATTGAATGTGTCGGAGCTCCATGCAAGGTGGACGGAATGTACAAATGTAAACAAAACTCTATAGAGTTTTTTATACCTTACACAACGGGTAAGTGTAAAATGCGCCATACAAAGATAGCAAGCCGTGAGTTAATTGTCATTTACAGTAGTGGTCGTAGATAAACGTAATTTACCTTATTACAATCTTGCTCCGTTAAGAAGTTATAACACTTTAAAAATGGTTTTTTTATATCAATTTTAGCATAGACAGCGTAAGTTAAATGATATCTATGTCAAACTTGAAACCTAGCGGTTTTCGACGTTGCCAATTAAGAATGTGTTATTCATTATGCGTTAAATCTAGAGGGCGTCACTATAACTTTTTTTCTCTTTGACGCGTCATACATTTCTGCAAGCAAAAGTGTTGCTAAACGGGATCAATTTGGAAAAACCACACTATATTAGCCTTCAAAATGGTATACTTTTTAAGGACGGCTAAAATCCACCGTTTAGAGGATAAATGAGTTTGAAATTTTCCCTACGCTGCCGCTTGTAGAAATATTACAACGTACCAAAGAAAAAAAAGCCATAGTAGCGCCCTCTGGTTTTAGAGCATAATGAATAACATATTCTTAATTGACAACGTCAAAAACAACTAGGTTTCATATTTGATCTAGATATTTAAATTACGCTGTCTATACTAAAAATTGAAATAAAAAAACTTTTTTCAAACTTCTTAACGAAGCCAAATTGTACTAAGGTAAATTACGTTAAATTGTAATATATTTGCCGAAAGGATCTACGCCTGCAGTATGGTCGTTATCAAATACCCTGTATAAACAACGTTTGGCTATTGGAGAGGAAGATGTGACGTTTGATAATTTTGCAATAGTTATTTTCCTACCAAGTGTCGAAAGTAGCAAATATCGTGCGAGTGTCTATATAGACACTCGCACGATATTTGCACTTTCGCACGAGTTAGGAACAATATTTTTTAGACGGTTTGAACAACGTAACGGAAACTAATTATTAATTTCCAATTCCATCGGAGACAAATTTCTCTATAATCTGGATACCTTAAACCGTTGCTATGGTCATGTTGTTTATTATTTTAAATTGTTTCTTATTCTCGCTGTGAATTTCTGAATTTCTAGAAAAGTGTGTTATCTCCTCTAAACTGTAAACGATAAAATATTGATAGTGATCTGTAAACTCTGAAATATGGATAATGATGAAGATAGTATTTTGGAAGCAGCAAATGAAACCAGCTTCAAGTTGCTGCCTCCTAAATTCCGGCAACGCTATGAGAAAGCTTATAGCAAGTTTATAGAGTGGCGAAAGCAAAACAGGGTAAATTCTTTGTTTTCGCAAAACGTCCTGCTTGCGTATTTTGGAGAGCTGTCAAAAAATTGCCCCAAGCACATTATGGATGCAATTTTCTATGATAAAAAGCACGCTTATTGTTTACCAGAATAATAATATTAGTCAATATCCTAAATTGAAAGCCTTTCTGAAAAGAATGTCGCAAGGATACAACCCGAAAAAATTGAAAACTTTTAACTGCTGAAGAAGTTAATAAATTCATAAAAAAAGCGTCAGACGGTAAATATTTGTTACAGAAAGTAAGTACATCCCTATAAACAAAAACCCTTCATCAATATTGATGTTTCAATTTTAGGTAATTTTGGTGTTTGGAATTAGTGGAGCCATGCGAAGGAACGAATTGGTCCAATTAAAAATTAACGATTTAACTGATGTCGGTTTGGCCGTAATTGTAAAATTAGGTGACACCAAAAATAAAAAGGACCGTGTTATCACGATAGTTGACGAGTCTTACGGTATCTATCGCAAATATGCTGCTCTTCGACCACCAAATACGTCTGAACGTCGCTTTTTTTTTGAATTATCACTAAGCCAAATGCACTAAACAGCCTGTTAGAATCAACAAGATAGGTGGCATCCTAAAATTGATTGCTACCTACCTTGGTTTAGAGGAACCCGCATCTTACACGAGCGACTCTATGAGGCGATCATCTTCCATCATTTTTGTGGATGCTGGTGCTACGATTAAAGATCTAAAACGCCACGGTGGATGGGATTCTTCATCAGTGGCGGAAGGTTACATAGCAGAGTCTATTGGACACAAAATGAAAGTTGCTAGAACAATTACTTCGGTCGTTAAAAATTCGTCAGAAACTACGCCAGAAACCTCGTCAGAAACTAATTCAATTACTGATAACTTGAACAATGAAGCAGAATCATCCATCATGACAACTTCTTCAACAATTGTCAAATCATCAAATTTGGCAAAAATGTTTGAAAATTCAAATAAAAAAGTAATACATTTCAATAACTGCACATTAAATAATGTTTTCTAGTTCTATTAATAAAGATTTCATTCAAATAATAATTGTGGATAATTATTTAAATCTTAATAATCCGAATTTGTGTATAAACTATAAAACTAGAAAATTGACAATCGGAATAGGACTTCATCCATTGGCTGAATTCATATCATGCACCGTGAATGATATGAATTATTTCCACACTGGTCAGTTTTAATCTCAGGTTGATATGTGTCTTTTGAGACAAGCCGTCTAAAAAGTCACATTTTGCAATAACACACGCTGACAAAGTGCTCCAACCAAAACTTTACACCACGATTTTAGAGCGCTTTAAAATGAAAATCCGAAATAATGCTCTGGTCCATCGATTTGAGATTCAAGGGGGACCAAGATGTCTCCTTTCTTCATTCCGGGGGGATGTGGGGTGTTCCTATACATTATTTTGAACATCTCATCGAGTACTCTCTGACGCACTAATTTCGCATCAAAATTTTCATTAATAACGAAATGAGAGATAAAATAATGGATGAGGTAATGTGGAAATATTTGAATTTTTAGTTTGATATTTTGAAATAAAATTAAATTAATAATAATTTTAAAATAAAATACATCGTAATTTATGATCATTTATACACTTTTCCGCAAAATTAATGTACCACCTATATTTTATCAAAAATATGTGTTGTTTTATGATGCTTGAAATCTTTAAGCAGGTATATCGGAACAATAACATAGGGAGATGTTTTCGCATACTGTAGCTCCCGAAACTAACTTAAAGTATTTAAAATGGTACCAATTTTTTTCATTTAATTTACCAAAAATTTATGAATTTTTAACTTTAGTTTTTATTATTTTATTCTAAATTTACCGCAGTTCTTAAATTTAAATAAGGTGTTCAAATAAGCCATTCTGTATTCATTTTTTACACTGGACAATTGTCTTTGGTTTATACGCTCACATCCTTCAACATTGGTATTCCTCAACAATTTAATGTCAACAGTTTGCAGAAAACGACTTTCTCATGTTAAAGTCCTATGTTTGGTTTTGAAGCATTCACCCGGTATAAGTACAATTATTGTAGAATACGAATACGTTCGCTTGTTTGTCTTTTTATTGAAATAATTGTTTTATTAAGGTATTCCATTTATTTTGTGACACCCCTATTTGTTCGTTTGTTGGATTATGTTGTACGAATCTCACTAAAAAAGAAATAATATATTGACGCATATGAAGTAATCGAATTCTTTTGTTGTTTCACCAATAAATGGCGGTGGTGATTTTGTACTGGTGCTTAACCGCCCCGGCCGGTAAATGAAAAATCGTTCAATAGTGAACTATATGTACCAAACATACCATCTTATTTGCCCAATGTATTAGTGTTGGTTTTGTCCTGGTGCAAAAAAATGATAAGCCTAACACAGCTAGAAATGTTATGTGATATCTTAACGAAGTTGGAATTCGTACCATGAACTGGCCATCGAGAAGTTCAGATCTAAATCCTATAAACACATCAGGGACGCCATAAAAAGACAACTTAAAACCCTTATGCCTCCTCCAGTTACCCTTTCCAACCTAAAAAAGAATCATTGTTCAAATTTGTGATAATCGAACTAAAACAACATAAGACTCCTTATAGGAAGTATGTCAAGCGGTAATACGGAGTCTCGGTGGCAACTTTCACGTTAAACGTTAAAATTACAAAAAAAACCTTAATAAATTTGTTTTGTTTCTAAAAGCTTAACATTCTTTATTGTATTTAATAAATAAAGACGAGACTTGGAAAATGGCGGACGCGGAACAAACAGATTCCGAACGTAGTGAAAAAGTTAAACAAATATCAACCATAGCAGCTCCTAATTTATGTAGTTGTGGAGCAATAGCAAAATCAGGTGTGCAATGTCCAGTGTGTGGGTGCTTATACCATAATAGTTGTGTAAACAGGATTAAATCTTGCTGTAGCATTCCGCTGATTTATGCAACATCGCCAGTACCTGATTCAAATAGCGCATTACCTATATTGAAATGTGAGTATGTACCTCACTTATTTACTGCATTTAAAGAATTAATAACTGAACTTAAATTATCAAACAAACTACTTATGGATAAAAATGATTTACTAGAAAATGAAAATAAATTGCTAAAAAATCAAATCAATTTAATGAATGCCGAAAAGCGTGCCAAAGTTCAAATTAAATCGCGTGATTCCGCAAATATTTGTGACATTGAATCTTCAATATCAACTATTCAAAAACCGGTCAATATTTCATATGCAAAAGCAACAAGATCGTCACAATCGTCCGAACCTCTCTTATCTCCAAAGACACCGTTTATTAATGAAACTCGTGTTGGGGAAAACAAAAACCCGGAATACAAAGCAAACACTGTATTAGAAAAAACACAACAAGCAACAACTAGTCAGGAAGAACAGTGGCAGTCTGTCACGTATAGACGCCGCAAACCACCGTCTACACCTGCAACATCAAAAAAATTGTCAGTGATAAGAGGAACTGCTTCGTGGAGTGCCGATAACTTTAGTGCACAAACCCAAAAAGCGTAGTTACACGTAGAACGCGCCAAACCTGAAGCTACTAGTAAACAGGTTCAAAATTATTTAGAAAACAAGTTTCCAAATAAAACTTTCATTGTAGAAAAAATACAAACAAATAATGCTACATCTGCTTTTAAAGTAGGTGCGGACTTTGAACTACTAGATAAACTTAAATTGCCTGAACTTTGGCCATCAGGAATAACGATCAGAAGATTTAATTTTTTTCGTTCACAAAAAAAACCACAAAACATCCAGTGATATCTCACATAATTCTTTAAATGTTTTTCACCTTAATGTTCAATCTTTGCGCAATAAAATAGATGAAATTGAAATGTTTCTGAATTACTATGAAACTATTGATGTTTTATGTTTAACTGAACATTGGTTGCTAGAACATGAATTAACGTATTCTATTATAGATAATTACTACATGGCTTCATGTTATTGTAGAAATACCCCTATAGTGGTTCAGTTATTTTATTGGGGAAAGGTTTAATGTGTTTAAACTTAAAACAAATTGAAAATTTGTCTATACAACATGTATGTGAGCTATCAGCTATAAAATGTCAGAAATAGACCTAAATATAGTATATGTTTATCGTGTACCTAACAGTGACTATAGTATTTTTCTGAGAACATTCTCTGCGGTAATGGAAACCTTAAAACACTCTTCCGCAATAATAGCGGGTGATTTTAACATACATTTTGAAAAAATGATACTCATACAACACAATTTAAGGATCTAATAAATTCTTTCGGCTATACAATTCAAATTACTCAAAATACACATAAAAACCATTGTATTGATAATATTCTTGTAGATAACATTACACTAAATAATGTAAGTCACAATACGAATGTAATTAGCGCTGGCTTAAGTGATCACTTAGCCCAAATTATAAAATTAGATCTTTATAAACCGCCTGTCAATAACATTAGTTACATGAAATATTGGTAAAGATAGTCAACCTTACGGGATTATGCGACCCCGAAATTTGTTCTAAACATCAGAGGTCGGTAGTATCGCTTTGTGCTAAGAAAATACGTCAATTGTATTGTAGAATTTACAGAACAGTAATGCCGATAAATGTGAAATAGAAAACTGAAATTTTGCTGATAGTTTATGCTAAGGCACGACATTGTTGCCAATGCATCATGCCGTTGATTGAAATATTGGTGCATTGAGTCAATGTTGACAAACAAACAAAAACATGCGTTCTACAATATACAAGAATTTATTGATTTTTGTCGACGTACTAATTAAATGTGTGTCCTTTGTTATATATTTTTTTCTATTGTCTGTTAATTGTTCAATGTAATAATATTTATTTGTATCTTTCTTACGTAAGGTTATAACAATGGTTATACCATCATGACAAACACATATATGTACAAAGATTGTATACATACACATGTGAATAAAGTTTATTATTATGAAAAAACCTGCAGATTTAAAAAGTATTAATTTCGTAAAGAAATCGTTGAAAAACGTTCTCCCAAAAAAACAATTTCTTTAAATACTTTTGAAAATTCCATACTCATATATTTATTACATTAACATCGTTTATCCGTTGAAAATGTTTTAAAATCTATTAGGCTTACGCAAGTAAATTTCTAAATTTTGGTCATTGAAATTAAAATTTTTTAACATAGAAACGCTATCCCTTTTTATGTTGGAACGAATGTTGAATTTTCTTATATTACAATCTAACGTACTCAACTGTTTGCATCTAAACAATATTATAACAAGCCTACTCATTTACTAAAGGTGTTGCTAAAAGTATGCAATTGTAGAATTTCTGACTAAGCCGATAAGGAATGTGACTCATAAACGATAATCCGAAGACTCCTCGTAATACATTTGTTTCAATATCAACTTTAGGTGTACTTATATTTTAAGATATGATAAACGCATTAAAGAAGCATCTATGCAAAGCTTAATGATTATCTGTTTATTTGTTACAATGAAAATATTACAATCAAGATTGGTTTTTAAGTATGTATTTCCTGAGCTTTACTAATAACAATGGTAATAACATTTACAAAATACTATCAAAAGAACACAAAATAATCGAAAGTAATAATACCCCACCACTTTTAGTTTAACAACAAAACCGAAAATTAATTAGTCTTCCTGTTGTGCTCAGTTTAAGAGGTTTTCGGTTCGAGTTTGATTTTGATTTTTAAAACATTTCGGTAGTTATTATTTACATGTAAGATTGGATTGCTGGTTTAAAAACTTATCCATTAAAATGAGTAATACTATTGCGTGTCATCGCTGTGTATATCACGGTTGCAATAATTCGAGAAAAATTGCCCGACGATCAGCTTTTATCGGTTTCCTACTAATTGTCTAAATAGATGCAAAAATTGGGTGATGAATTGTGGTAATTCAAAGCTAGTACTACTAGATGATCTTAATTTATTACGAAATAAATTAATCTGTGAGAAGCATTTTGAATCTAGTAGTTTTCGAGATCCTTCCGCTGCGAAGAAGAAACTTAATATTACTGTAGTTCCTAAGAAGTTTGTTTCGGGTAAGTAATAATTTTTGTTCAGCAATGACAATTTGCTAATACTTATTGGTAGCGGTCTGGTAGGTACCCAGTGGTGAGAAGTATCTTAACGTTCTCAAAACTCAATTTTTTTACATAACACTTTTAACCACTTTCATGTCTTCAATCTTCTCACCACTACTGGTATCGCAAAGTACAAATTACAAAATCAATTTCAAGAAATACTTTCATTTTTTATTAAAAATTTTGCCAATACATAAATAAAGTTCTTTTAAAAAGCCCAAATTTCAAGAAATACAATTATTTGCTTTGATTGCAGATAACCTAAACAGGATACATCGAAGTCTTTGCGATTAGAAAGAAATCCTACTCAGAAATCACCAGAAGTTCTGACAGTTTATAAATCTGATAATGTGCGAACTTATGAAAATATATTTTCTAGCGGAAAGTATTTGCAACGTAATTACAACTATTTTCTGTCAGCCAATAAGAAAAAATTGAGAACAACGCCGATTCAGTTAGTGATGCCTCCTATGTGAATGTTCTTCAAAGTGCAACAATCAGTGCAAGTATAAGTTCTGATAAACCTATACAGACAACCGTTTCTTTTTAAAATTAAAAAGTTTAAAAATAAATTGAATAGTCAAAAGTGTGAAATATTTAGATTGAAGCGCAAACTTCAAAACAGCACAATTTCGGGTCTTTTAAAAACAAAACCGGCTTTGAAGACATTTATTAATATGCAATGTTTTCATCGAACACGAACTCCATGGAAGGATTCAGAAAAACAACTGGCATTATCATTGTATTATAAATCGCCTACCGCTTACAAATTTATGTTGAACCATTTAGGATTTGTTTTGCCAGCAATTTCAACAATCAAGTCCTGGTTGAAAATTGTTAATTTAAGATCGGGGACAAATAATGTTCTTATACAAAAATTAAAAAAAGTTGAAGGAATGACAGACAAAGAAAAGCAGTGCGTGGTAATGTGTGACGAAATTACTTTAAAACGAAATTTAAATTATAACCAATATTGGGACTACGTCGAAGGATATCAAGATTTAGGGAATTAGGACGTAAACCGTTTTAAGTAACCATGGATTGGTTTTTTATTTGAGAGGAATATTGTATAATTGGAAAATTCCATTTTGTTATTTTCTCAGTAGTGGTTCAGTTAAAAGCGAAATATTATGTACTCTTATAAAGCAAGTGATGCATAAGTTGTTTCAAATTGGATTGAAACTTCGAGCGTTAGTTTGCGACCAAGGATCTAATAACAGAAGTGCTCTATCTTGTCTAGGCGCCACAAAAGAAAATCCAACAATTCAAATCGACAATAACAAAATATATGTAGCGTATGATCCTCCTCATTTACTAAAAAGCTTAAGGAACAATGTCATGAACAGCAAACTGGAAATAGTCGTCAACAATAAAAAATTCAGTGGACCGATTTTGTCAACACTTTTTATATTGATCAGTGTAGCAGTGTAGCAAGATCCATGTTAAAAATTACGGACAAACATATTAACCCATCAAATTTTCAAAGATGCGTGTTAAATACGCCGCTCAGGTATTTAGCAATTCTGTATCTGCAGCAATTAGCAGTGCTGTGATGACGGGTCAATTAACAAGTAATACGGCGTTAGATACTGCATCTTTTTTAAAACAATTAACAACATTTTTGACTGTTTAAATAGTTTTTCAGTAAATGATCCGAATCCCTACAAGCGTGGTCTTTCAGTTTTTAAAGACATGCCATGCGAAACGTTGAAACGTTCTGTACAATACTTCAATTCCATCAAGTTTTATGAGAACGGTGTAGAAAGAAAAATATATATACTGTATCGCAGGTTTCCAATGGACTATAAATTCAATTTTAAGTCTGTGGGAGGACTTAAAGGGAGAAGGAACTTTGTACTTTTTAACGTCACGAATAAATCAAGATCCTCTAGAAAATGCTTTTTCAATGATTCGTGCTAGAGGAGGTTATAATGCCCAACCGTCTGCCCGCGAATTTAGGCTTGCATTACAACATAACATGCACATTCGCTTGCAAATACCAATAGAACAAGGGAATTGTGAAAAGATAACGACGAGATACTATATGGTATAGATGAACAATTTAACACTAACTATGAGGAAGAGGATAACAAAATTGGGACAAATGAAAGTGTAGAAAATAATGAAACAAAGAGATCGTCTAGAACCTGTCTGGAGAACAAAATCAATGAAGACAATGTCGTAATTAATAGTTCTTTAGAATCTTGTTCAGTGTCGTATGTTGCGGGTTATTTAAGTCACTACATATATAAAAAGTACATTGTAATACGTGTAAGGAAATGCTAACAGTTAACGACTCAAGTGTTTTCAATGTGAACGAATCATTAATTCTATATAAAGATTACAGCAAATCTGATGGAATTAAATACTTACACAGACCATCACCCGAATTCTCAAAATTTGTGTTTTTTTATTGAAACTTTTTACTGAAGAATTTCATCTTTTTAAAACAGATTATGGTTTATTGGAAAAAATTAAACTCCGTATAAAAAATGTCTCAACAGCAGTGTGAATTCATGGTTCAGAGAATGCGACACTCATAAACTGTTAATTATCGATCAGTTGGTTAAAATAAAACTATATCGAACCTTAAAGTGGGAGGCTAATAAACATATTTCTAATAGCTATAATTACAGTGATGTCACAAAACCGTAAAATAAGAATATTATCTGCATAAATAAGTGTAAATGTTTGGATATGTTTTATGTATAGCATTGTATTAGGTACGTTATTATTTATGTGTAAATTGTTTGTAAATTATTACTATTATTTTAGATCAGTTGGAATTGTAATTTTTGAAACAATGTTTATAATTAATGAGCTATTTTTACTTTAATTAAACTATTTTAATTCGAAACCATGATATTTTGATACAGTTTCAAAGAGTAAAATCCTAACTTTTTATCTCTACTAACAGATAACAAAGTGTCACTTTTCGTAAATTATTTTTTTCCCTCGGGAAAAAAGTGAGTACTATTTTTAACACCAAATTTCCCTCAATAATTTTCTAATTCTATTGTAATATGATTTTTCAATATTAAATCGTCATTTATTTCGTCACAGAAAAGAATAGTGTATTATACACGTATTATCCGCACCGCGTCGGGAGACAACACACCTCAAGCTAAAATCTAGTACTTTTATTTTTAGAAGTAATAGGAATAGGTTTTATTACCAAGTGAATTTAAATTTGAAGGTCTAGTGGAACCCACTTTCCCTAAAAAACACGGTAACTTGTTGCCTTTTGAATTGAAAAATTTGAAAACCAATTTTTATTTAAAATCCTTTTCAACTGAACACGTAAAACAAGTAGATACAAAAACCAATAATTTTGCGTTTCTGAACTCTAGTGGTATTTCTCCCAGTATGTTCTACTTTATTCCTAACGAAGTTATTAAATGACAAACAAATGTCAACATTATTATTTGCAAGTTAAAAATAAAGTGCAAGCATAATTTGTAAAATAAATTAATTAAATTGTTTCTTATTTATCTAACACCGACCAAACCAAACTGTTTTAACAAATAACGCTTCGCATGTATTTTAGTAAATTATTAAAAAAACATTGTCATTAAAATCCAAGATATGTATCATCAATGGTATTATTCATAAATGAAAAATTCGTCACTTTTAATTACTAGTTAATACGTTTACTAAATATTTGAAAACGTTGCAACATTGTATTGACAAAAGTAAATTTTACGGATTGTATGTTGCGCCATTTTTACAACGGTGGAATAAATTGAACTATTCTATTTCAAGAATCGTACACATTATAACTTAGCGCTTCAGTACAGGTGAAAAAGTAAACAAAAACGCAACCCAACATGCATATGTGAATTGCATCCGTGATACAAGCAAATACAAGCGGTTGACTATCTTTACCAATATTTCAATCAACGGTTACAGTAAACCAGTTACCGAGAGAGGGCTTGTGATTCTTTATTCCATTCTAGACTCAACAAATTGGTCTTTCATTGAAGATGATACTAATCTTGAAATTATTTTTAATAAATTTATTACTATATTAAAAATGCGGTTCATGTTTCATTTCCTATAAAAAATAACTCAATGACAGGTACAAAAACTAAACAGACAAATTGGTTCACAGATAAATTAAAACATATGCGTGACAACCTCTTCTTTATAGCAGACTTACATAAAAAAATATCCATTATTACAATTAGGCGATAGTTTAAAAACACTAAAAATATCAGTACAAATCAGAAATTAAAAATGTAAAATACGATCCAACGACATTTATATTAAATCCTCACAGAACACTAGCTTAAACAATAAAAGAAAAATTAGGAAAAAATTTGACTGCAAGATTTCTCCCCAAAGCTTTTATACTTATTTTTTAACAATTACTGATTATATTCTAAAAAATACAGATTATGCATTCACAGGATTACCTCAAAAAAACAAAGACATAAAAACGCCCAAAAATTACTTTAAATTATGTTTATGAGGTCCAAATTCGGAATACAATAAACAAACTTTCAAATTCAAATTGTACAGAATTTTATAATATAAACAGCACAATGATTAAAAGAAACAAAAGCATTTTAGTACCCATACTTACAAAACTATATAACAAATGTGTCGATGCGAAAACTTTTCCCACGGTACTAAAATAACCAAGATATTGCCAATTTACAAAAAAAGTGATAAGTCAAGCGTAGTCAATTATAGACCAATTGCAATAATTCCAATAATTAGTAAAATCTTTGAATACATTTTAAAATCACAATTATTGTATCACTTTGAACACAATCAGCTACTTAGTGTTAATCAGTTTGGTTTCCGAGAAAACAAAAGCACTTTGGACGCATTATTGCAATTTGTTACATTTCTGTATAGTAGTATTGACATGGGTAATTACGTGAGTGCTTTATTATTAGACCTAAGCAAAGCTTTTGATTGTGTTTCGCATAAGATTCTATTAGAAAAAACTGCAGAGGTATAAAATTGAAAATAGTGCTCTAAAATTTATAAGATCTTATTTTACAAACAGGCAACCGTATGTAGAAATAAATCACGTTAAATCCTGTACACTACCAATAAATCGAGGTGTCCTCCAAGGATCAGTTTTGGGACCTTTATTTTTCCTAGTTTTTATTAATGATTTAGACAGCTCTGTTCTTTCCGATAAATTTATTTTATTTGCCGATGACATAACGTCAATAAACAAAGATGTTGACATAGACCAACTACGGAAAAAAGTAAGCAATAGTAAATTACAGATAAACAAATGGTTAAAATATAATGAATTAGTTTTAAACGAGTCCAAGACGCAAACTATAATTTTAGTACTAGAGACATTGGAAGCCATCAAAACCTAAATAAATATAAACTCTTAGGAGTATACTTTGAACCAAATCTCACTTGGTTTAATCACTGCGATGAACTTGCCAAACATTTATCTTCGTTAATCTTCTTATTTAGAAATATAAATGCCTCACAAAAGTAATGCTGTGCGCATACTACTCACTATTCTACTCAAAAATGATTTATAGTATTTTACTATGGGGGCACTCAACTTCTGCAATGCGCATATTTGCTCTACAAAGAAAGATAGTTACAGTATTGAGTGGTGCCAAATATCACGATGACACTATGCCTTTTATTTAAACGTTTAAATTTACTGACGCTTTCTGCAGTGTATATTCTGCATGCCTTACTTTATGTAAAACAAAATCAGCAACAATATGAAACTATACAAAATATTCATTTTCATAACACACGATCAAATCGTAATCTGTATCGACCTTACACTTGTCTTTAAAAAACCCAACAAGCGACTAATTTCTATGGAATAAAGTTTTACAACCATCTACCGGAAACTATAAAAGCACTAGAGATAAAGCAATTTAAAGCAGCAATTAAAAAGTACCTCATTATCAATACGCCTTTTCTGTATTAGATTTTCTAAATTTTACCTTTTGAAGGTCTATGTTCTAATGTTGACGAATGTAAAATATTTATATTATTAACATGAATAAACTAAACTAAATAATCAAAAATCTAATTTTTTAAATTCGCCATAATAAATAAATTATCCCAAAAATTCAAAGTGGTGCGTTAATTTTGCGAGGTGTTGTATGTAATAAAAACATAAACAAAGAAGTCTTAACTTTTTTTTTAAAGTATATTTTTTACATTTTGCTGGTTGAATACAAAATTTAATGAGTACTGTTAATTTATTAAGTAAAACATACAAAATGTACGCAAATAATTATAAAGGTAGAACCTCAAAAAATTAAATATGTAGTTTGACAGAGGTATGAAACATAGTGTGAAGTTATTGCGTATGTTAGTCGATGTACTCATTTCACTAATTAATTAATTTACTTTTTTATGCTATAATTCACTGCACCTAAAAATAAATAGTAGCAATCCAAATTTCCATGTAAATGAATGACAATATAATATTTAAGTAAAAATGATTTTAAAACAAATAAGCAAAATTAATATCCATTTAAATTGACATTACAAAATATCACAAATTGCTAAACTGTCTTATTTTATTATTATGTCATCATATATTAAACTTTCTGGGCTTCTGTTCTAACAATTTTATTTAGTTAGATCTACATTTTAACTTAAATGATGGAATTGTATTATTAAAGCCTATGAATTTAGTAATCTCACCGTTGGCTTAAGCAAATTTGACATTGTTAAATTAAGAATTTAGTTAATCTTGTTTATTAATTGATGTATAATTTCGACCCTTTTAGTTGAATTGTTAAATTATAATCATAAGACATATAAATTAGTAATAATTTATGCTTGTGGGAATTTATATTTAAGAAATTCAATGACCTTAAAATTATTTATGAACGATATTAATATTCTGTTTTCGTCGTTCCTTCAATAAATCCAACGCTATCCAGTAATTTGATTTTGACATTTCCAACAAGTTCAATAAATGAGCAGCTTTCTCCCTTTTAAACCCGATTTTAAATAATAAAAAACGTTGAGTGGGTCACATTCATTAAATAATTGTATGGTAATGAACGAATTTTAGTAAACAAAATCCTACATAAAACAATTTTATTAATTACTTTCGTGGAAGCGTAGAATCGCATAATTTGTTCAAACTTTGTAGTTAAACTTACATTTTTAAACGCGCAATTTTGTTTTAAATTTAATAAATATTGCGACAACCAGTGTCGACTTGTGCTATCTTAACACGCCCGAAAATTAATTTTCATTAAGTGTTGGCAAAAATAACAATCTCGAATAGCCTGCTGTAAGTTTGCACGAGATTCTCATTTGTCGACAAAAGTTGCTTTTAACGCAGGAATAGGAAGTGTTATTTTCAAAATTTGACAATTTGTAATAAGACAAGTTAAAAATTTGAACTTACGATAATTGGAGCATATGCATGAAATTTTTGGACTTAAGGTTTAAATTTGTTGGTGTGGTTACCCTATAGTACTTCTAATTTTCCACTAAAAACTCCTAAATCTATTGGATAAATGAAAGAATATTCAAAAACGCGTAACAAATGAAATTTTAAGTAAGTTTTGTTTTTATTTTATTCTACAATAGAAAAATGAGTTTTAGTGGGAATTTAAAAGTATGAGTTAATCCATACTAACAAATCTAAACTTAAGTTCAAACATTTTATGCACATGTTCAATTTGATACAACAGTTTTGATTTGCTTTAATTGTGTTAGTTATAAAACACCCTGTATATTGTTTTAGTTTCGAATGAAACAGTTTATTACAAGTACAAGAACATAAATTTATTTTTTATTTCAATGTCAACTAAGATATTAACAAAAAAGTGTCTCAAGGAAAGGAAAAAGCAAGGGCGTTTCATAACAACTTTAAAATTATTAACAAAATATTGAACTCATTATTTGTAGGTTCATCAAAACTTCCAAAGCTTAAAAGACATTAATTTTTTGAATGTCTTTATTATATGAAGAAAAACAAAATTTCTTAATTTTTGTTTAATATGGAAATAGAATATTATGCCAATAACAAGGGTTTATTTTGCTTAAAAGCGCGTAGTCTTAAATTTATTTAAGGGGTTTTTAAACATTTGTTTGATTTAACAGAAGTAATAATATTTTTTTAATCATTCTAAAAGTTGTTCATCATGAAATACAAATGTTTTCTTGCTTTTCGCTATTTTTCTGATTGGCTTAAGGTTAATTCATTTTTTTTACTGTTGAGATAGGGCTTCAAAACTACTGTTTTAGCCGATCTTCTTATACTTTTAATTATTTTAATAAATAGCTGACTTTAAAAAACGATTTAAATTTTACTTACTTTTACTTCAGTTTCGTTCACGTAAAGCCATTCCGGTCATTGCCACCACTTTAATTCAGACAAAATGAGGGGAGCAGCCCTAGTAGTAGCTTCTAATTTTTTTTTGACTCTATTTTTGACAAATACCGTCTACCCGCTTTACGTTTAATCCATGTACTGTTGTTGATGAGTATAACTAAAATGATTATTCAGTCGAGTTCTCTTGCTCTTTCCGCCAGCCAAACTCCTAAAAGACAACCCATAAGCTCGAGAAGTGGTAAGAAACCCTTTTTTTAGTAGAGCCAATCTCGACTTTGTCAGCCATAATTGAACCAACAGAAAAACACCAAAAAACTGCACCAAAAAACTTTACTCGGACACGTGTTTCAATAGCTAAGCTATCATCATCAGCGAACCGATACTAAAATTAAAAACAATAGGAAGTTTATATATACTATCTGCGTGTCACTTAATTGCTTCTTATATAAACTTGAATAATTCCGAAAGTCCTAATAGACCGTTATCATCATAGTTTGTTGCAATTTCTTGTCATTAAAGTGTCTAAGATAGGTAACTTTAGGTTTGCTTCTGTTTCATAAGTAAACTTGATCTCAAATTTTGAATTTAAAATTTCTACAAATTGCTGATGGCTGTAAACTTTAGTGTCGATGACTGCAAAACATCAATAACATATCAAAACCAAATTCTAGAAAAGTATTCTAAATTATTTTTAAATCAGTTTCAAATTTACTCATGAACACGTTACTCATAACCTGAGATAAGCTGTTACCCATTGTTGTACCATGATTTTGTTGATAAATATTATTGTTAATTTAAAAGTAGGTTTAATTTATACTTAATCTTGCTAAGTTAATAAAATTATCTACTTCTAAATTGTCTAAATGGTTTTGGTAACATATCCTTCAAATAACCTAAAGTGGCATCTATCGGAACGCTTGGAAACAATGAACAGACATCGAATGAAAGTAAAACTTCGTTTTCAGTCAGCTCAATGTGTTTAATTTTGAACACTGAAATGCGATTGTTGATATTGATAACTGTTGAATTTATTTGACAACCATTTAGATGTGACATAAGTAGGAGCATTAATACCTGAAACAATTGGCCGCATTTCATTTCCGGGTTTATGTATGTATCTTAGGTAAACAATGCATTCTAGGAAGAACCGGGTTAGATACCGTTAGTCTAAACCTAAGTTGTTTTGGTATAATATTTTCACATTCTAATAAGACTCTACGGGTATCAGCAATCATTTTGAAAAGAGGATTTTTAGATATTAATGAATAGGAGCCTTCATTAAGCATCACCTGAACTGACTCAAATTAATCTTCTTTGCCCAAAATAACTACTTTATTGCTTTTATGTGGTTTGAGATAACAATAATTTTTTTTCTTTAAGATATTTAACAATGTTTATTTCTCTCGCGTTAAATTTAAATTTTGGTAACTGCTGGTTGTTATCTGAAATGTACGCTTAGCAAATTTAAGCGTCTTTTTACATGAGTATAAATCAAAATTTGCACAAACTTTTATAAATTTTGCAAAAACACCTACTATGCGGCAAGGTTTAAGAAATTCAATGTCACATATAACAAAAGAAATCTAACTTTTACTTTTTGAATAATCTGTTCCGTAGTGTAGATCTGGAAGCCACCTTGATCAAAGGAATGGAACACCAAACTGCAGTGTTTTTAATTTTAATATGGATTCTCTGATGATGATAGCTTAGCTATTGAAACACGTGCCCAGTAAAGTTTTTTTGATGCAGTTTTTTTGTGTTTTTTGTTTGTTATATAGACGCTGCAGTTTAGGGTTCCATTTCTTTGAGCAATAATTTAATGAAGGTATCAGATCCAACCTGAGTATGCAAGCAGACAACAGCAGCGTAAGCATCTCTAGAAACATCCGTAAACACGTAAACTTCTTGTTCTACTGACCGAGTTGAATGAAAGTGCCGTGAGATGTATACTACCTTAAGGACATGAATTTTTTTAATCCATTTCAAGAAGCGAATGTGACACTCTTGAGAGACTGACTCATCCACATTTCCATGCCCATGCCTTTTGATCAGCAGGGCAGGGCATAATAGGCTTATAGGATTGAATTATTTTGTTATTTTTTCGGACATTTCCATATCATTGAATGTATATAACAGTGTATTGTCCTTCCGATTCCATTTAAGACCAAGGAGAGACACATGAACTACACAGGGACTATTGTCACAAAAATGTCATTTCTATCAACAACAGAGAGGTAGTTCACACTCGTAAATCCATGTTTGCATTTTTAAATATTTTTAATGCGTCTTCTTGGAAAGCTTTGTAGTCAACAGGAGAATCCATCAATAGCATGCAGTTATCCACGTAAAAGGATTCCTTAAAAGATTTTTTCAGCTCCGCTGTAGTTTCAACGTGGTATTAAATACCGCTGCTAGTAGAAAGGGACTGCTCGTCATTCCAAAAACAACTCTGTTAGGTTGATTAACTTTAAAATTGACGTTCCAGTATGTTTCATTTTCCGTAATTATGCATTATCTATTTTTGTGTTACCTAAGGTACTATCAGAAAAAAAAGTTCCGTTTTTTCTTGAGAGAAAAATTTGGTTACGAGCGACAGCGAAAGTTACTTTCACCACTAGAAGTGAAAATATACTTTTACACTACGACAACCACTACTACTGCATATTTTTTTTTCTCACATTAGCGTTAACTTTGAGTGTCATCGAGTAACAGATTCGTCATATAAATAATAATTATTTGTACCTTAAAATATTTACCTACTGGTAAACCTTTATTAGTGCAGTAAGAGTGAAAATTGGCAATGCTCGTGATTCCTCTCGTTCGTCTTCGGCTTGCGCACGTAAGCTATCTTATGTCGTATGTTTTAAGTTCACATGTCTTCACTATCATAAATTTTATTTTTTTTAATTAGAAAGCTTTGTAGATAAAATTTCTAATTATTACACATTTAATTAATACTACATATATTAGGTGTCTCATAGTTTGAACGAAGATATTTAATTCTATTTTCTTATGAAAATTAGTTCATATGATTATTTCTTCTCTGTTGAATATTAGGGAGTCGCATATTCAATTGTATTGGTTGAACTCCACATCGTGAAAACATATTTATGGATGAATTCAAACAGATCAAAAATTAGAGAAAATTGTAAGTAGGTAGATCCCACCTGTAAAATCTTTAACGTCCGCTGAAAGCTGTGCGTTTTTAATTAAGGAATTTCCATAAAAACAGATTATTTACACTATACTTGATACGATAATGTACAGGCAATCCATTGTAACTGGAGAAAAGTTGCACGTTGCGCAGGTAAGGTGTTGGAGTAGGGACCCGGTTGTACACTCAAAGGTAAAATGATTTCGTAACTGTTGGTTATTCCAGCATGAAACACTGGCGGTATAAGATATCAGCGTAGGTACACCGTAGATATTTAAAATATTGCTTCACATTCATTTATTCAATTTAAATTTTTATATGATTATAATGACCGTCCTTTATAATGTGAAATATAACATTTTATCTTTTTATCTTTCTAATTTTAATTTAATAACTACACTTCCGGGTCAAAATTCATATCATTGGAATGTAAAACTTTCTTTTAAAATGACTAATTTAGAATACAAAAGCTTGGATGTACAAAACAAAATTAATTCTATTGTTAAGTAAATGTCTTTCTGATTGGTTAAAATTTAAATCTTAAATCCTCTGATTGGCTAACAAATTGTTAATATCTTTTGTTAACTAAAGATTATGCTTTACGCAACCGGGTAAAATGAGTATTAGTTGAACATTATCAGTTTACTTGCATAGCTAGGTCTATATATTTAGTTTTAAATTAAGAAAATGTCAAAGTTAGGACAGGGAAAGCTATTAGTGCTCAAACTCGCGAAGTAGTGTTTAAAGTTTTTCAATATTTTAAAAAATTGCCAACAATGAAGTGAACATCATAGATGCTTCTGAGGTTGAGTTAAAAGCCATTTATCAGCGGCTACAGGTGTTTCACAGAGTATGCTTTACAAAATTATCAAGGAAGGGAATGACGCACCAAATGATCCTGAAGCTGAAGAGGACGCCAATGTTTTTAAATCTCCAAAAGGAAGCGAAAGAAAAATTTCCAATTACTGACATACATGAAACAGAACTGCATCACATTAGGCGTATCATTTATAATTACCATAAAACAAACAACCAACGGGTAACTCTTAAGAATTTGTTACAAAAATTAAAAGAAGATTTAGATTATGTCGGTGGCAGGTCTTCACTACACAAAATTATTAAAAAATGGGGTTTAAATTTTCTTCGGCTGAAAATAATCGAAAATTATTACAAGAGAAGCCCGATATAAGACACTTAAGAATTGCTTTTTGAAAAAAATTAAAATGTACCGCAATGACAATCGACCAATCATTTACATGGACGAAAACTTACATCCATGGCAGCCATACAGTTTCAAAATCGTGGACCGACAAAACAAGAAATGGTTTATTTGGTAATATTTCTAAGGGACAACGATTAATTATGTTGCATGCAGGAGGGGATAGTCATGGTTTTGTGAAGAATGCACTATTAATTTTTAAATCTGGAACCAAATCAGGAGATTATCATCATGAGATGAATTTCAATAATTACGAAAAATGGCTCACCGAAAAGCTGATACCAAATTTGCCAGAAAATCGGTGTTAGTGATTGACAACGCGCCATACCATAATGTCCAAATAAATCCAGCGCCCAATTCAAACAGCAGAAAACAAGTGATGATTGACTGGTTAACGCAAAACGATATTCCCGCATCATTGATTTGACTAAAGCTGAACTTTATTTTTTAATAAAAACAACAAAAACAAACTTAAAAAATTCAAAATAGACACAATAATGCAGGCAGCTGGTCATACTGTGTTAAGATTACCCCTTATCACCCCGAACTTAACCCAATCGAGATGATTTGGGCTACCGTAAAAATTTTGTAGCATCCCACAATGTAACTTTTTAAGTTAGAAGATGCGAAAAATTAGCGGAAGAAAATTTGCCTCCATTACGGTAGAAGATTGGAACAAGGTGTGCGCTAACGTCAAGAAACTGGAAGACGAATATTACGAAAACGAAGTTTTTATGGACTTTGTTACAGAATCGTTAATTATTAATGTTGGAATTGAAACTGATAGTGATGATTTCGGGTTCAGTTGCAGCTCAGATGACGATTCTAATACTGCGTCGTTGTTACCCTGAATTGCCGCAAATTTAATTGTGTTCATTAAATATTTCTATTTTTTATTCGTTCAAAATTAGTATAAACTTAATGATTTATAGTTTAGGTATTCAAATCCAAAATAAAAGATCGCTCTGTATTTATTTTATTTATTATTGTATTTATTTGTTTATTTGTATTTACCTAATTATTATTATTGTAAAAGCATAATTTGTTAATAAAATGCTTGAATTTTTTGTATATTGTGTACCTACTAACCAGAAAAGTAATAAATTATTGGTGTAATAATTAATATTTATCTTGCACCAATTTGTATTATATGCTAGTAATACCTACTTCTGCCCGGAGTGTACTATTGTCTGGTCACGCCTTGAAATTCTATAAACAGCTACATTTTTCCTGCGCGAGATTTCTTAAGTTACAATGGATTGCCTGTACCGAATAAAGGCACATTTAATTTTTTTGTTGATGATGATATTGATGGCGCCATCCATACGTCCAGTTAGACAAGTGAACTGACACATATTAGGTGGTGTATGTCAAAATGGTTAAACAGCCAGACCTACTTTAAGTCAGTAGAAATAATTTTGTTCTTATTTTACTTTTTGATGATGATCGTCGGCCAAAAAATATTATACAAATTTCGTGTGTAAAGAGATTTTACGGTGCTCCATCAAACAAAGCTGTCGTGCCGTAAACCTTACTTTTCACACTCCAATGTAAATAACTATTTCAAATTTTAGTATTTTTGTGTTGGTCATGAAAAGTATAGAATTGAATATCTCTAGACCCTTGGTTTTTTGGACAATCGCTTTGCTCGTCCCTAAATAAATAAATGCTGTTTTTAAAACTTGTTGCATAATATATTATTGAATCATTTTTTGAAGTTTTAAAGAGGTATTATAATATCGATACCTTAAAATTATTGATAGAATTTCTTTTTATGACATAGATATTTTACAGTTAGTTAATAATTTTCTACTCCTTGTTTATGCGTCACTATTAATCTACAACTAATTGACTAGTAATTAGATTAACCTCTTCAGTAGTTGTTTGATTTTGCGTGACGCAACAATTAGATAGAAGAAAATATAACGTATAACCAACAACGTGAATATAAAATAGAGTGCAAGAATTTAACGAGTTTTGCTTTTAAAACACGTACAATTAGCGTAATCTTAATTTTACTTCTATTTACCTTAAATGTTCAGAAATATCCTGTAATGAAGCTTTAAGATAGTGTTTTACATAGACCCATCTTGTTGGCGCAAAGCACAAGCAGGACATTTGCATTCCATTTCGCACTTTGTTACAATCGAGCTAACTAGTTACAAGCACAAAAACATTTCCGTTTTCTTCGACAAGCGGCGAAATTTAAAATTATACAAGTATTACTAGAATATGCTTTTTGTTACAACTGTGTGTCGCAGTTTCCGTAAAATTATTTTCTTTAAAATGTCAAAACTTTCAGGTTATATATTAAAAAAAGTGGGAGTTTCTTTTATCAACTTTTCTCAAACATTTTCACCACAAAGCCAGTTTTAAAAGTTTAGAATCTAGTATAATGGTACGAAAATTTAAAGTGAAAGATAGATCGTCCATTTGCGAAAGACGTTATATAATCAAGATACAGGTGTTTTCCTTTCGAGTAAAACTCCTGTTGAAGGATTAACATTTTTTATCTGGATGAATTATGACGTACGGAAAGAAATATAACGTTTTCGCATTCAATTTTACTTTCGATTAGTTAAGATTGTATGGTTCCTAAATTACGCTCATCAATTTTCCTTTTATCATTTAATGCTGAAACGTCCTACGTATAGATTTTATTTTCACGGATCTTTCTTTTACTGTAAAGAAATTTTGGCACCAGTGCCATTGCTTGTCGGAAATATTTGACATATTTGATTGTTGTTACCGTATTCTTAATTACATATATTCTACGAACGTTAATTACACTTTGAAACTGTATTGAAATGTTTGTGATGTAGGTGTTCAATTTAAGCTACCTATTTTAAAATGAAATCCATTAAACTGTTGAAACGTATTTACACATAAGTGTGTTAATAGCAAGAATTAGTACATTACATCTAATTCATACTTTAACGGTTAAGCTGTCGACGTTTAAATTGTTCAAACTGTTCAAATTTACTCTAAGAGGTCTATTATGATTAAATCATTAATTTAGCAAATGTAGTATGCATTGATTAATGCCATCGTCTTAGGTCCACGATTTAACTAATGTAGCTATTGAAGATACAGTCTGGACCTATACAACAGGATAAATTAATTTACTTGATGTATTTAAATGGGAGATGTTAATAATATCTACTTTTGATATTATCATAAAATAAACACTTTATGGTAAAACATATACTAAGACAATCAGAAAATCTACTGATTTTCAGTATTTATTTATTGTATAAACTTGTTTGTAAATTACAAACTCAACATATATTATTAATATAATTATTACTATTAGTAACTACCAGTGAACCATAAAAAATGCAATTAAGTTGTGTCATAATATTGACATTATTTTAATGAAAACACATAATTTGCTTTTTATTTTTTATGAAATCAAGATTCAAAAGTAACATTTTGATTTTGAATTATCCAGTGAATTACATAAATAATAGTTATTTGTGTTACAAGAACGCAAAATGAGTCTTTAGGGGACGAATCTGTATTATCACGGTCTTAGGAATACACAACATTTTTAGATTAACAAATTTTGTCTTGTAATCAGTTACACACCGCTACATTTGCACGAAACGTTTTCTGAAAAAATAATTTATTGTTTTTTGGTACCCCTTCTTTTAGTTCAACGATTTTTCTATATAATTACAAACTTGGAATTAATTCAATAAACAATAACTTCTAAATAATTATAATTTGCTAGTTTTGTGGTTGTATAATAATTGTTAAATAATAATTGATTGAAGAAAATTCAATTTGTTTGAAAAACTGATTGAATCATGCCCTATAGAAAGCTTTCATTCATATTTATATAACCTATCGCATCTTTATAAGAACGAAGAAGTGTGTATAGAGGTTCAAAATCGAGGTTAAACATAATTTGTAACAATATTTTATTCTCACTTCAGAAAGAATGCGTGCTGTCATAAAAAGTAAATACAAAATATTTTCGAACGTCGTAAAGGTATTAACAGTATATTTAGAATTTTTTATAAGGTAATAACCATCTTGGCGTATGAGAAACCACGTAATATTCGTAAAAATAAATTTTACTTCCGTTTACGCTTATACCACTTTGGCAATTTCTTTATACTTTAAATTTCAATCCGTATGACAAGCTGTCAAAGTTATCGATAATTTCATTGTGCTTATTCTTCAGAAGTTATTTCACTTCATTTGCACAAGCTTCTTGTGATATTAAATGTCAGGTCGTCTTTATAATATTTGAGTTGGAAATTCTTCATTTTGATATTTGAAAATTGATGCTTGTGGTAAGGTCGAGACATTTTATTGATTTCATATTACTAAACTTATAGGTATTATGTCAAAAATTTAAGCGTTTCCACACGTACTATTATTTCCATTGCAAAATTGAAAGGTAAAAGCGTTTCAATAAAACTTTTTAGTATTCTTTTTCTTATGCAAACTATACATTAAATCAGATAACATAATATCTACATAAATTTAAATTATTTTACTTTTAGAGGTACTGAATAACTCATGCATGTAGAAGTTTAATTAAAAGATAAATAAGCAGAAAATTAAAATTTGTATTAGGACTTATTATAACACTGAATATTTATTAGTTTTGCGGCCTGTGCAAATAATTATACAAAAACTTCCCTACATATAGTTTAATAACGAAAGAAATTGTTTAAAATACATTACAATGCATTAAATTGTTGGCAAACTTTTGAAAATGTTCATGTGGTTTGTTACTTTATTCATATAACTTTTCAAGAAAGTTTTGGGCAATTTTGTTAAATGGTTTAATGTTACAAAGTACTTCTAAGTCTTTATTAGAAGGTCAATGCTGGTATTATAAGTACCACTTGAGGAACAAAACTGTAGTTGAGATGCGAGTGACATACAACAAAGTACCTAAGCTTAGTAGCACTCATCATTCTTAAATAATGTAATCCATTTAAATTTTTCGAGATTTTAACTACAAGAGTAGGTAAAACACGCAATGCAATAAATTAAATGTTTTCAAAGTGTTCGTGTAATTAGGCGAGATATAAAAGCCCAAATTATTATTTTTACTTTTTAAGAATACAATAAACAATTCATTAAATTTCATTTTCATAACTACTTTTCGTTTTTACGTAATTTTGTTTTATATTTTGTTGTTATTTAAAGAATTTGTGTTGACATGTTTTATTTTATATTAACGTTCAATAAGCAAATTCAATCATTTGCTTACTTACGTTGGTCCAAAATTGCAACTGGGAATTAAAATGTATTACAAAAATAGAAATATAAATAATTCTAAAATTGAATACGCGTCGGGTTTTATTAATCCACTAAGCTATCATAACAGCCGTGGTAGTCTTTCTTGAAAAACGTCTTTATATGGAAGGGTGCTATAATTCTTCTTTCTTTATTGGTATATGACTTTGTAAAATTGAGGCAATTCAACATATGGAATTGCAACTTTTTATTAAGTAGACATGGTAGTTCTGACCATTACTCGAAATAACAAAGATTGAATCGTATTTGTTTTACCGAAGACCCCTGTTACCGTTACAATGGGGAAATTTGATGATGTTCTAGGTATTAACGCATTAATTACTTGCAAGAGTTCAAAATTTAAAAAAAAATATAATCAAGTATACGGACATCAATATTTTTGTTCTTGAGTTTTCCTTTCTTGAAAGGTACTTGTGAGTATTGTTATGATTTTAGTAAGTACACACGTCACTGTAATTGCTTGTGGTTTTGAAAAAACTGGACAGTATCAAAGCAAACGTATTCAGTGTAAGACCACCATCTTACGATTACTAACATAAAACAATAAAAATACTAGGGTGCGCACTGCTTGGTGGTATACCACTTACTACGTATTTTTTCGACTCGGACCGAAATTGATGTAGTTAAAGAGAAATGTTACATACTGTTTTACAAAATGTCTCATTTATTATTTTTGTACGCCAAACCATTCAACAAAATCTTACCCTGCTAAATCAAATTACAGGAAGTTTAGAAATGTAGAATCACACACAAGAAAGATTCAGTTCATTCCAACACAACAAACTATTTATGAGATGTAGATCGTGCCGTATTAGCTTTTAGCTTTTTTTTAGGTAAGTTACATGACACTTGCATGGCCATCTTCTTGAGATTTTTATCTTCTGTTTCCATCAGTGAAAAGCACATCAATTGTAATAAAATTTTCGATAAAATCAAAATTTCGACATGCCCTGTTGAATAATTTCGCGTCGATCAATTTTGAGATACCCCGTAGCAAAACATAAGGCTGACGGATCAGGTGAGGAACACGTGGACAACATTCTTAGCGCGTCTGACATTTTGGGTTTTCGTTTTCGGCTTTGAACACCGAAGAGTTTCTAGACGTGCTTTCACGTTGGTGAAGTTGAAAATTGTCTACACCTCGTTTATTTAACGCACACAATTTCCTTTCTTTTAGGACGGCGCGAAAGACCGTAAGTATACAGAGTCCGGCACATCGAGCGTGCATTAAAAGTATACCGGGTTGGGATAAAGTATGGAACCAAGTAAATATCTTTTAAACGACAAGAACGATATTTATGAAATTTTGCGGAAAAGTGCAATGGAACAAAATGCATCTGATTTACATTTTTTTGTTAATTATATACTGCCGGTTTAACCGGAAATGCCATCAACTTCTTTAATTTAAATAAGACACTCTATATATTTTTGCAGATTTTAAAAGAGCTATGTCGATATGTTACAGTTACTCATATATGAATGGAAACTTGAATTTCATGTACAGGGCAATGAAAATTCTTGTGCCAAGATAAACAACTTTGAACCTCAATAACTTGCTTAATTCAAATAGGACACTCTCTGTGTTTTTATTTATCAATTGATGTCTTTTGTTGCCCTCTTTTGATACATAATAACATGTCCTATGCTCAAACTCAACTGTTGTCGAGAAAATTAAGATTTTGTTCGTAACGACAGCGTTAGTAAGAATTACTAATAATCCATGTAGTATGCTATGGAAAATCTTATGTCGAATTGCAACATTGCATTTTGACAGTTTATAATTATAATTTAAAATGTCGCGTTCAGCTTTGAGCAACGAAACAGAAACATATCCAGGTTGTCCTAGGACTTGAAGGAGTTTGGTGCCTTTGAGCATAAATTGTGAAGACCATCACTCTGCACTAAAAACGATGAAACTACAGTGCTTGGTTACTTTTATGCACATTAAATGAATTCGTTGCAAGATGCTGAGAAGAAACTAAAGGTATCAACTAGAACTATTGGCAGAATTTTTAAGAAACATAAGCGGCTTCCTTTTAAATTTCACCTGGCACAAGAAGTAAAAAATGTAGATTTTATAGCAGTGTGAATTATTGTGAATGGCTACTGACAAGAGTACAAGAAGATGAAAATTTCTGCACAAATATTATTTGGACGGATGAAACAAAGTTCTCAAAAAATGTAATGTATAATCAACTACATCTACCACTTTTGAGCGTCTGAAAACCCACAATACGAACAAGGAATTTTTAAGACTATAAAGAATAATAAAATTCTATGTATTTACTTTTATAATGTTAATCTGACATGGGAGTATTATGTTTATATTTTGAATAACGTGATCAGAGGAACATTGCAACACCTATCAGAATTTGAGAGGAATACAGAGTTCTATCAAATGGACACCGAACACGCCAAGTCAGTGACACATTAGAGGCCATGTTTGGAGACCAATAGATTGGTCTAAATAGGCCATATAATTTTCTACGTTCTCCCAATCTCACACCCTTAGACTGCTACATATTGGGGATGTATAAAGTGTAAGGTCTACTCAGAACCATTGACCACAAAAAAACATGCAGGCAAGAGTGCGTGCTGCTTTCAGCAAACTCAGTCTCATGTCCATACAACGCGCTACAAATGCTGAGGTCCATAAACGAGGTTTTGCCTGTTTGGAACAGAATGGAAATTTGTTCAAACATCTTAGTTGAAACTGTTGAAAATTAATTTTAAACTGCGTTTTTTGTTGTCACTTACTTGTTTTTGTTTTTTTCTCATCATAAATAAATTCAATATTTTTCTTAAAACTTCTTGCTTGAAATTGCTATTACTTTCAATGAATTGCTATTTAGATTGCCAAAATACTTTTTTTTTCTCTTATCGTCAGATATCACTTTTATTATTATAACATAAAACAGTTAAATTTGAGCATAGGACATGTTAGTATGTATCGAAAGAGGACAACAAAAGGCTTCGATTGATGATTAAAAACACAGGATGTCCCATTTGAATTAAGCAAGTTTTTGAGGTCAAAAGTTGTTCATATTGGCACGAGAATTTTCATCACTATGTATATGAAATTCGGGTTTCTATTTATGATTTTAAATTGTTTTTCAAAAATCAATATAACTAAAAATCAGTCATTTTTGGATATGGTATATTAATTAAACTACACCTTAAATTTTACGTAGAATCTGAAAATGAAATAAAAATAGCGTGTTCTATTTGAAATAAGAAAGTTAACAGCTGCTTCCGGTACAACCGAAAGTGCTGTATGAACAAAAATATTTTGTATAATATAAGTTCAGTGATGTCGTAAACAGGCTCAGCACTATTTTCAGAAAATGAATAGAATTAGTTCTCCATATACTTTTAATGCACACTCGATGTGCCGGACCTTGTATGTTCGGGGGTCAATCGTTTCTTCAAAGTTTCGCGCTTCTTGGTAAGCTTTGATAAATCGTTCATTTTTGAAGTGTGTCAAGTTAATTGAAAATAGAACCTGCAACTAAATTTTAATGCGTTGTCAAATACCTTGTCGTCCGTAGGTAACAACAAGGATGGAAAACTGTACTCCTCCGTAGATGACGAAGGAATATTGAGTACCACCTAGACGTGATATAATTGCTACCGTTCCAAAACTATTGTAAATATTTGCTTATCTAGCGGAGAATCGGTACACTATGAGGTACGTCAAGATTCTTCTCTTCAAAAAATATTTACTCGGAGATGCTTGAGAGTAATCCAAGTTTTCTAATTTGTGCGTCGAAGGACCAAAAATGTTGTATGATATTTGTTACTTGTAATAGTAAAATGGCAAAGAAAATTAGATTATGTGAAACAAAACAAAGTCTGATCTACCTAATGTTCTCATCTATCTTAGAAATTATTAACAAAATAGAGGTTACATATGATAGCAATATATCCGATCATGAATTAGTTACTTGTACTCTAAATTTAACCAAACATAGCATAAAAAACAGTCGTATACCGGTCACTCAAAGAAATAAACAGAGAGTTACTGATAAGTTCACTGCAACAAATCCCTTTTGACAATATACTTAGAATAGCAAATGTAGATGATAAAGTACATTATTTTAACCATCATTTATCAAATCTTATAGAATCATGTGCACCAATAATTACTAAAAGAGTTACTAAAATGCCATCACATTGGTTGACTGGACACAATTAAAATTATGCAGAAACACCGTGATTCAGCTTTACATAAATTTAAAAAAACACAAAATCCGATTCATTGGTCGTATTACAAAAATTGAGGAATTTAACTACGCCTGCTATTCGTAGAGAAAAGAAAGCTTTTCTAGAGTTTCAATTCAATATATCTCCTACAGCTATCATTAAAAAGGTATAATTTAATTGACACAAATGAAAGATCTTTACCGAACATCTTAAATAATGTTGATGCATTGAACAAATATTTTTCCCAAAATAATCATAATAATTACAAACTTAATACATCGGTTTTAAACTTATACAAAAATAAACTTAACACTATAAATTTTTCATTTAGATTAGTCAGTCCTGAGGAAATTGTCGAATTATTAACGCAAATTATATCTAAAACTGAAAGAAGCGACGGCTTCAACATTGACTTCATTAGACTTTGCTGTCCATATATCTTACCATTCTTAACAAACATTATTAACACATGTCTTTTAGAAGGAATATTCCCGTTACAATGAAAACACGCTCTTGTAAAACCTATTCCAAAACCCAACATTCCTACTGATTTCAACATGTTAAGACCTATTAGCATATTACCAACTCTTTCCAAAGTGCTGGAAAAAATTGTACATACCCAACTAAACAAATTCATAACAGCAAATAAAATATCCTACCACCTCTGCAATCGGGTTTCAGAAAAGATTTTAGTTGTGAAATAGCCCTTAACTGTATTGTTGACGACATTGTTAAAGCGACAGACGACAATAAATTAATCATCTTAGCACTACTTGATTTCTCTAAAGCCTTTGGTAAAATCAACCATACATTACTAGTAAACATATTAAAATACATTGGCTTAGATGAAACTGCCTGCAATTTTTAAATCTTATTTGGAGTGTCGTATGCAGTCAGTAAAAAATGGTAACATTGTCTCAAATTTTATTCAAATTATCTACCTGGAGTTTCACAAGGATCAATATTAAGTCCGCTTCTATATAGTATTTATACAAGTCGCTTTCATCACGTATTAACATTTACAAAACATCACATTTATGCCGATGACACACAACTATATCTTTAATTTTCGCCGGATAAATCTATGACAGCATACAGAAATTTAAACTTAGACCTACACAACTTACATAAAATAGCTCTAGATGATTCACTCTGTTTAAACCTGTCAAAAACTACACTTCTACTATTTGGTCCTAAAAATTACGCATGAATTTTGATTTACAAAACTTTAAAATTTCCATGGTAATGAAGTGGTTAAATTCAGTAATAATGCTAAAAATTTGGGTTTAATTTTAGATACTAACCTTAAATTTACACTTCATGTTAATAACTGCATTAGAAAAGCCTACTTAGCACTAAAAAATCTTTACCACATTCGTCACTATTTAAACAAAAAAACAAAAATGATGCTATGTGAATCATTAGTTCTCTCTAATTACTGCAATACAGTGTATGGTCCTTTTAGATGTTAATACACAGTTAAAAATCCAAAAATTCAAAACTCATGTTTGAGACTAAATTTTGGCATACGAAAGTTTAAAAGAATCTCACACAAGTTAACGGAATTAAAGTGGCTGAACATGAAAAAACGTTGGTTTCTGCATGCCGCGACTTTCAACCATAAAATTTTATTTTCTAAAGCACCTCCATACCTATTTAAAAAAGTTACCCATCGAACTGATGTGCATAACATAAATATCCGATTCAAAGGTAGACCTACTCTTCCTTTTCACAAAACTGAACTCTTCATATTTTTCATATCAAATTACTGTAGTATATAACTTGGTCAACCCGGATGGAGAACTAGTATCCTTAAGAAAACTTAAAGAAAACGCTTATTATGTCACAAACTAATTAATTAGCAGTTTATTTGACCTTACTACTTAAGGTTTTGTTATGTTTCAAATGATCTTTAGTATTGAATATTGTTTCTTTTTTTTTGTATTAAACTTATATGTTTACTTAATACTCAGACATACTCATCATGTATCAAACTATACGTTTACTTCAAGGATTAGGTGGTCAGCTACCTATTAAGCGTAATAGCGCTACGCTTAATAGATAGCTGAACCTCTCCTTGTGATTTTCCGAATTACTAATTAAGATTATATTATTTTTTTATTTTTTTCTCTGTATTTTGTATACAACGTCGGAAAATAAAATCGTTATTTATTTATTTAATTGTACTTTTTTCTACGATTAATTTTTTTTAACAAGACAGTAAAATTGTATATCCTTAGAAACGTAAAAATATTGAAACCAGTTAACTTTGAACATAAAATTACAACACATATATTGTCACATTCGTAATATTTGCAAAAATTTGTACAATTCAAATTATCTCTGAAACATTCACATTTCTTTGTTCTACAGGTTTTGTCATTACATTATGTATTCAACATTTCCCGCAGTTCACCGGGAATTGACGGTTGCTTTGCTAGAACCGACATAGTAAAGTTACCAACTTTTTCCCATCCAAAGTCACAAATGCTAAAGGGTTTCATTATGACCCTATTACTGATGCACTATATTTTGGTTTGCAGAATTGACGTAAAACACAAAACTTCTCAATTAAGGTATAAAAAATCAAGTAATAAAAATGATTTCACCTTAACACATGATGAAAAACAGCATCTTCAGTTTGATGAATCTCCATTGAAGATTTTGATGGCTTTACGGTCATTTGGTGTCGAAAAGTGTTAAATTTTTTTCGCACCCTTGGCTTTATACAAAATTGCAATATAAGGTCTAGCAATGTATATTGCATCTTTTATGTCTGAAGATAAATTGAAAATTGCCAAATTCTAACAGCCTTCTTATGTTTCCACACCAAGTCAAACTTGGATGTTTTTCCTATTTTAAATAGTGCACTTGTGGTATCCGAAACAGTTTGTGAACCGTAATTTGTTAGTATTATATTCAATTATTTAAATTTCCAATATGTTTTTATTTAATTCTTGTAATGATTTATTTAATTTGTTAACTTGACATAATAATTTCATATTTATTGAATATACAACGAGTATATCTTTGAATCTGAATTTCGTCTTTTACAATTAAGTCCTGCTTGGTTTGAAACTTATTTTTAGCATATTTTTGAGGTTGTAAAATCATGTAGGCAGCGTTTCAGGTAAAGTAAAGTAAAGTCGAGTTTTGTACTATACTTTATCTACGATAATCCCTGTCCCCCCAATTCTTGTACCATCTTTTCAATCACTCACAAATGTTTCACATCTTTCTATTAGCATCTTCCTTCTATATTTTCGCCCCAAAAGTTTTTGCCGCACAAAAATTTCCGCCCTAGATATTCAAACCCCCCCAAACACCCTCAAAAGTTTTAACCCCTAAAATATTTCTCCTTCAAAAATTTCTTTTTAAATTTTCAGTTTCCAAAATTTTTACCCCTTAATCTTGTAATTTTATCTACCACTTCTTCTTATTTTTAACTTAACTGTATTGTAGAATAACTAATAAACAAAGAAGTCATATTAATAATGTGCGTGGAGAGATGCGCGAGTTTGATAAAATGACAAAAATATCTGCGGGTGGAGTTTCTGTATAGTTTATTTTTCTGTAGTGAAATTCTCTAACAAACATAACCCCAATTTTTTTTAAATTTTGTCGTTGTATTGAGATTCCACAGAATTCTATTTATTCAAAATACTATATTAAATTGATTTAAGTTGAATGTGTCGGAGCTCTATGCAAGGTGGACGGGGATGTACAAATGTAAACAAAATTTTCTAGAGAGTTTTGTTCACACATTACACAACGGGTACGTGTAAAATGCGCCATACAAAGATAGCAAGCCGTGAGTTAATTGTCATTTACAGTAGTAGTCGTAGATAAAATTATTTATTCCCAAATGTAAGAATTATAATCTTGCTCTAAAAGAAATCTTTTATTTATGTAACTGCCACCTTTTTCTGCACACCGTTTATTTGATGTCTGAATTCTCTGAAATTTGGGAGATACAGAATGTTTTACGTTTTATGCCGTTTTCTTTAAAGCTTCATAACTTTTTTGTTTGTGAATATTTTTATTTTAACCAAAACATTTTTGTGCATTTTTATATGCAATTCAATGGCGTTATCGAATTTATTCTAGCTTAATTTGTTTTTGAGTTACATTTAAAAGCACTACTTTCATATAAAAACACTAAATATTGAACACTAAGTGACCTTATACACTGTCAATGCATTGGATTCAATACTCAAATCTCAAAGTAAAAATATTGCAACCGACAGGAACTTCGAAGAAATTGAAACCTGATGACTAGTAAATACCCTCTGTACAAGATAAATTTATCGTTTTAGTGCAAAATTTTATTGGTAAAAAAAATAGATCATTATAATATCTACAACTTGTTTCTCTTACATTTTTCTGTAGAGTAAAACAACAAAAAATTACAAATCTACCCCTAGCTCTAGAGCCACAAGGGTTGTCGGGACAGAAAAAATATGCTTACAGAAGCTGTAGATATTATTATAAGGAACAATTTTGTAATTTATAATTTTGCGATAAAGTGACATTATCACCCCTGAAAAGTGCAATTTACAGTTTTTATAAATTTCAACCCCCTATATAGGAGTCAAAATCGCGTCCTATCACAAAATGTCATTAAAATAAACGATAGATCTGAAAATCATCTACAATTTTTTATTGGAACTTTTTTATGTGCGTTGAACCGTTTAGCCGCTAGATCAATTCGCGAAAACAACCCTCGTTCTCAAAATGCTCAACGGTGGGAGTGACAAAAAACTGGCTCCGGACTCTTTGCAGGGTCCCTAACAATATCAAATATAAAATTGCTGTCGGAACTTTTTTCCGAAATCGGCCTCTTTTTTGCCTAATTTTCCTGTACTATTTCTCAAAAATACGTTTTAATGAAGGAAAGCTCTAATTCAACACTTCCATTGTATTATGGTGCGTCTCACAATTTACCATCTGTTAAAACATAACATCTTCATAAAGTATGATGGTTAAAGTTTTCGTCACTTGTTAAATCATTTCGATGTTGAAAATGGACAATTCAAATTAGTAACAGTGGAAACAGCGTCACTAAATTAAAGTTTAAATTCGAAATCCGTTTAATTCTATTATCAAGCTTCTACTATAAGAATTCTTGATTTTTTAACTCGTGTGATATTGCAGGTCGATAATTCGCTGCTCTCCCGATTATCACATTTCTTTAAAAAAAATGCATAACTTTTGTCACTGGCTAACTAAATAGTTATTAACAATACAAAGTAAAAAAAAATGAAAACAAAATGGAAAGTTTTTTTTGTGAAAAAACTGTATTTTTTATCTTTTGAATGTGGAAAATTATACATTTTTCTAATACCATACAAATCTACAAACAGTGAATTAGACAAAATATTGCAAATAAAATAATAACTTTGAAACTAATAATTTTAAACCAAGTTGCCTTTAAAAAAGTATTTTAATTAGCTTACATTTACTCTCAAGTACAAACACTTACATTTCTGGTGTAAGTTTCTCATACAATAGCGATTAAGATCAACTTAGAAAACCCTGTAGGTATATGGTATTCGATATGTAAGAACCTTAGCTAAGAACAACTATATCAAAAGACCATTGTACCTTCTAATATCGATCTCAAGCATTCAACCATGCCTTAAAGCGCTAAGTGTAATTCCAACTGTTACGAAATACCGTAATCCTAGATTAATACCTTATTACAAAAACGTATTTTGAGTAAACCAAATTCTAGGTTTTTATAGATTTGTGTACTAACAGAACAATTTTATACATTTAACATGAATATAATTTAACTTAATGATAACAAATTGTAGAAATCTGTAAATAAAACCTTATAAACGTATCCACGTTTAAAATTAAATCCCATCAGATTTAATTAATTGCATGTTTTCATTTATGTAATTTCAATGTTAGCAAAAAAAACGTTTCCGTTTACAAAAGGGTTCACAAATTTATATAACGATAAAGCTACTGATTAGTAGTGGGTTGCAGTATTTGAAAATCAATCAATATCCAATACTGTCACGTCATGTTCGCTAAAATTAAAAATTCATCATCCACTACCCTCACAAGCAATTTGTTTGTGGGAAATGCCATCGCAAATAAAATTTTGAATTGAAATTTCGAACACGTATTTAGGGCGATCTCTATCCATGTTGCGGCATAACTTTAGGTTTTATCAAATTACATTAATATACGTAACTTTACAATTGTGACGAGATCAAAAAAATAATTATTAGATCCAATTACAGTATGTTATTTACCGGAAACAAGCTAAAGCTTTAGTTCGTAGGTATGTTATTGTTTATGAAAGCAATCATACCGTAGAACTCTAGGTAAACCCATACTTTATAAATATTATATGAAGCACTTCTGATGTACGACTTGCTCCAGATGTATCTCATCTCAAGCAATTTTAGATCTTGAAATTAAAATGAACTACAATTGGCAAAACTGTAGCGTTAAACATTTGTTTACATAAAAGATATTTTCAACGTGTACAAGAAGATAAAATAACTCATACGAAATCGACTTTATTATTGTTGGAACTTGGAATACTTACATTTATCTCTACATACAGTTTTATATTTAAAATAAAAAACTTAAATTACTCAAATTTCTTCAACATTTTCAAGTTATATTTTTAATAAATGTAAATTTTTAGCTAAAAGTTACTTTGCTTATAGATATTTTATTTTTTATTATTTTTAAATTTTCTTATGCACGACAAGAATTTTAATTTGACCTAATATTCGGATATTTAAAATTTTTCAGTTTTCTACTTCGCAGATGCAAATGACTGTACTTATTAGAGGAATGGTACCTAATATACAATGCCTCATTTCTTGTGCATTCCAAAGGAATTAAATTACGAATGCATTCTTACAAAATCCACAGTTTGTTTAAAAATGTGACTATACTCTGTAATCATTTGTACGCCATATTCCGAAAGCTTCTAAAAATAAACATTTAATGAAAATTATATAGTAAAGAAGTTAATTTCAATGAATGCATACTAATTGAGTAAGTAGGATGATAGATTAATTAGAGCAACAGTGACATTAATTACGACTTGTATAGATTGCTGTCGTAGGTCGTGAGACTTGCTGCGTTTAGTTCTATTGCCTTAATTAATCCTATATAACACTGTAATTATCGACGGTTAAATATAAAATTATGTTGCACTATTTCTGAAGTACTCAAGCTAATTTGTCATTTTGAGTAAAGTTAGATTTAAAGTAATTAAATGATTGGTTGAAAATTATACAACTATTATAAAGTTGAAATTGAAGAAATTGAGGTTTTTATTGAGTCAAATTTAGGAAAAACAATATAAAATAGGTAGTTATTCGTCTTAACGAGTAATAATCAATGTGCAATACATTCTTAATTTTTTGTAGCCAAACCTACCTAAAATCATAAAACAAAACAATACCTAGCTAGTTAAATATTGTATTGTAGCTAATATTTTATTATTACCATATTATTTTTAAGTAGATAAATTTTAATAATAATCAAAAAGCTTATGTACGTATTGAACAGCGACAGTGGATTCTAAGTTAATGTTCGTCTTGAAAAGTACTAACATTTCAGATCTCGAGATGTTTTTTCGACTCTCTTAGTTTCAAAAAATTTAAAAACAAATGTCTATTTATCTAAAATCATAATGATTAATTTAAGTGAATAATTTAACAACTAAAAACATCTAAGTCTATAAATCTAAAACTGAAAGTTAGTTTGTTTTTAAGCGAAGCTCACGGGTTTCGCTAGTTTATTATTAAAAAGTAATGTATTAGGTCCAAACAAAGAGATAGATGACTTATGAACTTTAAAGTATCATTTTTCTTAAAACTAATAATTTTTACAATGGTTTTCCAACGGAAATCAAAATGAAACGAAAAATAAAACAATTATTTGTAAAACTGTTGTTGTTTTGTTAAGTACCAAATCATGCAACTTTGCCTTAATTTAACCGACCCTTATCTCTTACAGTTTTTGAGACACCATGTATAATTGTTGGTAATAATTGTATTATTGGTATCTTAGTAAAAATAATATTTTATTTTTACTGACTATTCTAATTCTGAATTCTAATTGGTAAATTAAATTTCTAAACATTTAATATTTGGAAGAACCGTTTATCGTTAATCGTAGCCAAATTTGTTTGCGACGAGATATTCAATTTTGAACAATTTTTCGAATAAAAATAAGTAGTCACAAGCAATTGAAGACACATTTTTAAGTATGTATAACCAACGCTTTAAGGTAATTTTTACTTATATTAGGTTACCCAACTAAACTCCAAAATCCGATTGCTCTATTATTAAACAAGATATCGACTTTTCGTTTTTTTATTTAATAGCTCTCCATTAGTTGCACTTTTGACAACAATTCTTCTTATATAAAGGTGGTCCTAAACTAGGTAATTGAACCAAAGTTGGGTTTTTTTAAATAAAACACTCTGTATATCTACGTATATTTGAATTCTCTGTTGAAAAACAATTTGAGTTTGTATACATGATTAGGTGTCTAGCAGCAACTGTTATAGCGTTAACTGACATTTACTGTGAAAAATTTCAATCTTTAACAAATCACAGCACTGACACCCTTTGTTATTTCTTTTCCATATTTTTGCAATTGGTCCTTATTATAGTCAAAAATTCTGAAACCTGATCCCTGCTGATTTTTTTTAATACCATATCTGAAAAAATTCCGGTCTTAAAGCTCAAGTGTTTTATATCGTTAGAAAGCTCTAAAAAATCGCACTCGAATGACACATCGGTATATAGCGTGTTCCATTTGAAAAATTAAAAAAAAAGATTTGACTACTCTGTATAGAATTAGAGAAAAAACGTCAGCAGGGACAAGTTTTTAGAATTTTTGACTATAATACAAAAGATGGACAAGAAATAACAAAGTGTATAAGTCCTGTGATTTTTCAAAAATGGGACTATTTTTGCAGTAAGTGTCAGTTAACGCTTTAACAGTTGCTGCTAGACCTCTAATGATGTATACAAACCCAACTTTGGTCCAGTTACCTAGTTTAGGACCACCTGAATATGAGAAAAAATATTTTTAAAAAGAGCAACTAATGGGTATCTATTAAATAAAAAACTAGAAGTCGATATCTTGTTTAATAACGGAGCAATAGAATTTTGTAGTTTGGTTAGGTCACCCGGTATATGCATAAAAGTGAGAAACGGTAGTCTATGATAGGTAATGACTATTACTTTAAAAAAAAATGTAGTGACAGTTTTTTGATAACTGTGTATAAATATTAGGCAGTGTGCGTATAACCTCACTCGCATAAAACTTAAGGATATTATAGTTAGATGTAGCTCCACAAATGTTTCATCAACAATAACACCTAGATTAAGACAACAGATACAACCCAACCAAAGATAATTTTGTATTTTACTAGTTCGCTACGCTTTTCAACTTTTAACACAATTAATTCTTATCTCATTTAAGAAAATGTTTATTACATTTTTTAATTACTAACTATTTCATATCACGGGCCCTCATTCCTCTTAATAAGATCCTCATAAAATAAGAGTTACCCTATATATTGAACTGTTTTTTGGATTAACTCGCGTGCTCAAAATTGCGTTTTGATAGGTCTTATTGTCTTCGCTGTAAATTCCTGAAATTCAAAATTTGACGATTTTGATAATATGTGATAAATATTATTTTAAAATATTTTTAATTTACAAACGTCCTTCATGCACGATTTGAGAAAATATTTTCTTGATCGTAAATACTTAATTATTTTCCTGAAAATATGATTTAAAGGTTTTCTTTTTAAATAAAAATCTTGATGGCTATGACATCATAAAAGTAAAAATAATAGTTATTACATATTTTAGGGGAAAACAACCTTTTTTGATGTCATAGCGAAGAAATATAATTATTTCTAAGTATTCTGAAAAGTTCAAAACGTTCCCAAAGAATGTGTAAAATAATTTTACGTACAACTGCATCAAAATTAGTGTTTTGGTTACCATGACCGAAAATATGACATTTCACACGTCAGTATTACCAACCCGTGCATAAATAAACAACTAGTTTTCTCAAATAGACGATGGTTTAAGATTGTTGTCTAAGTAATGATTTCGCTTGCAATTAGTGGTGGCGCTGTAAAAAAAAACTTGACAGTACTACCGCATATGTCAGATAATTTATTTATTTTTGGGTTTAGTCACAATGCAGTTTACGGTGTTATTGTTATTCTTTATTGAACTTAGTGGTTAAGTTTATTTTATTTTGGAATCAATATATTTTACTACATGAAAAAATGTAAGTTTTTGATTAAATATTTATTTATTTTCAAGAATAATAAATTGTGTAAAATTCATTATTGAAGGATATAACGTCATTGAAGCATAGTTTTGCAAATCCAAAAAAAAACATGACACAATTTCTCGAGTTCTAATAGAAAAATATGAATCCTAATGTTGTTTATCGTTCAAAATATACTTGCCATTCTATTTTAAATTGAAATATAGATATATTTTTGTACATATTTTGTAGATTGACCCATTTATTTAGTAATGTACAAATTTATTTTTACTTTATTTTTAAACAAGTATTTTAATTTCCAATATTTCTACATTTCTAATCGTTCGTTAATGTTAATCTTTTTTTCGTCGACCGTGCATTTATGACTTACATTAATGTAAACAAAATTGATCGTTAATGACCTTTATTAATGAAAAGTTTTAGAATAGGCAACTAAGCATGCATATGTAATACATCAAGTTGCTATTTTATCTGTCAATCAACTACAATATGAAAATATAAATAAAAATCTGTCATAATATGTAACATAGCAAATTTGAATAATAACATATAGACATTAACTTACAGTTGAAATAAATCTTCAATTTGTTCACACAAACTTTGAGAAATTTTGTATTGTACTCAACATTTGATGATAACACTTAATAACATGTAAGATTGTTTAGCTAATCTATTTTACAAACTATTGTCTCACGTAGTTCTTCAATATTGTTTACTCATTGTTCAAAAATTACATTCTTCTATAAAAAAGTAATGACCCGATAAACATTCCAACTCCTCAAATATATTTTGAATGTGTAGTGGAACCACTTTAACAAAATGTTTTTTTTATAAACTCTACATGTGCATGTTGAGTGAAATAACAAAACCTTTAAGGTGAAACCAAGCTTCAGCGTTAAAGAATATTAAGCTAATATGTATCCGATAAAAATGTTGCAAAACCATTGCTGCTATTGAACACATGCAGGATAATAAATTCTGTCTCAATAAATTGGTGGACCACTTGTACACAGTAGGGCTATAAATGAGTATCTTTGTTGGGTATGATGTGACAAGTCATTATCAAAAGTTCAACTTGTTTACCGGCAACGTAGAGATGTACTTGGGTTTGGGTTTTTTGTGCATTATTTATCAAACATTGTCAACTACTTCTGGTGTGGTTTTGTAGATCACCACTTATTTTGATTAAGCGCCAATCGTTTTCACAAAAATTTAATACACCTCGTTTCGCTGTGAAGAAAACTATTGTATTTCGACGCAACAATTGGAATTGAGTATCTCAATTCTTCATCAACAATGATCTTAATTAAAAACGATTGGCAAATAGCCATACAAAAGACGAAAAGGTAAAAATAATCAAAGGCAAAAATGTAGAAACAATGAAGTTGGTTATGTTATATAATTGAAAAATTGTGGTGAATTTACAAAACGGTACGTTCTAAAAGGTGCGTTTACAATAGCATATCTTCTCTAAAATTATTAAATTATATATTTTTTTTAAATTACAAAGTACGGAAAAGTAACTAACTCTTGAATTAAACGGTGATTAACAATTTCAGACATTAAAGCGCTCGCTTCGCTCAGGCGTTAAAATATATCGATTGTTAATTGCCCTTATTAACACTCTCGTTTGTTAACTAACTGTTAGGTCCTATCCTCTCAGGGTGCTTTTAGCAATGAGAATTTGAAAACTGTTCCCATAAAATGTAAACTTCTAATAAAAGAGGCGAACCTTGATAAAAATCAAACATATACCTACTTTACTTTTAATGTTAGATGGCGCTAAAAAAAGTATATTCTTTATTTTACTTTCGCTTGCAAACAAGTTTATTTAATTAAAAATTCGGTAGATAGATAATCATATGTAAATACTTTTACGCACAACTGTATCAAAATTGTTTCTTTACATCTTGGTTACCATGATCAAAAGTACACCCGATAAGATTTTACTGCCCGTGGGCTTGTAAAAACATTAAAAACCCTGCATTAAGATCAAGCATCTTTATTATTCAATTAACTATCTACATACAACATCATTCTGTCATTTAATAATGTAAAATATACAATTTGACAAATTATTGAATGAAATTTCACAATCTGGGGAAGACAAAATGTGAACAGTATTTAGACTTGATGATGGGCCAGCGTTGTCCATCATTTTATCCAAAATGTAAGCAGCATTTAAGCTTGTGCCGTTTGTTGAAGGTCCAGCGTTATCTATCGCTTTAACCGAAATGTGACCAGTATATAAACTTGTGCTGTCTATTGAAGGTCCAGCATTGTCCATTGCTTTGTCTTCCAAACGTAGCAAAAAT
Source organism: Abscondita cerata (assembly GCA_030710515.1). Classification (NCBI taxonomy): domain Eukaryota; kingdom Metazoa; phylum Arthropoda; class Insecta; order Coleoptera; family Lampyridae; genus Abscondita; species Abscondita cerata. The sequence goes on along the minus strand of JALBCR010000065.1, from coordinate 89,187 downwards.
CTGGAAATTTTATTTTTTGTTTCAATAGAATCTTTTAAGTATTTGCGTAGTGCAGACACCCTTTTTGTACTGCAGGAAAAATCAATGGTGAGGTACGTTTCCCGGACGTACCGCAGCATATTTCTGGCAGACGGCTAAAGGAAAGATAACATTATTTTCAGAAATAGTGAAAACACGTTGTTTATTAGCCCTGGTTTTTGGTATGGTTATAACCAAGACGGAACCCTATCTTCGATATCATTTACTGTCATATTTGCTTGTTCTTCCCTTCGCAAAGCCCCCCCCCCCCAAAAAAAAAAAAAAAATTTTATTTTATTATTATTTTAAATAAATTTATTAAAAATTTTTTCCAAAATTTTCTTCAAAACTTATTTTTTTTTTTTTTTTTTTTTTAATAATTTATTAATAAAAAAAAACACTTTAATTTAATAAAAAATTTTTTTTTTTTTTTTTTTTAATTTTTTTTTTTTTTTATTCAATATTTTTTTCACTTAAATTCATCATTCTAGAACAAAAAAGGCGGTTAACACCGTGGGTACCACAATAAAAATCATTGTCATACTTTTGCTAAAATATGTTAGTAAGACGGTCTCGTTAATCACCTTCCTTCATCCAGCCTTCCCAAGATGGAAACTACGTTTCATACCGGTCTTTGGACTCGTTGGGAAATAAACCCGACACTGCATCATCAGCTGCCGCTAATATTTCGGTGGGAATTCGCTCAGCGTTTTGTAAATGACGTTCCATTCTAATCTTTTTAAAATTTTTGTTTAAAACAATTCATGTTAGCAACAACTAACAACCTAGCAACCAACGCTTCCTTTATTAAATTCTCGTCGTATTTTTTTGTCATTTTTAACCAGTTTAAATTGAATTTTGTAGGTGTTCTGCAGTGTGCGTAAAACTTTGTACATACCTTAAGCCGGAGGAAGACTACGCTCTCGACCTTATAAAGGCCCTCCTTCGTCTGGTCTTAAACTTCGACCACGGGCGTAATCTTCTACCTCCGGCTCTCTATATGCAAATAACTATTAATTAATGGGCCGTGGTCCTGTAAAAAGATTAAACCACATTAAGATTACTAACTATCTACTTACATTACCATATTATTTTGTTTATTTATTATCATAAAAGGTACAATTTGAAATATTATTGAATTAAATTAGACGATAACACAGTGAAAATAATATTTCTTCTCGATTAAATACCCTAGTAAAACGGTTTCATTTATGACCGTCATCTTGTCACCTTATTTTCCTTCATCCAAACTTTCCAAGATGAAATACTTGTTTTCATATCGGCCTTTGAACTTGTTCAAAATTAAACCCGCGACCGCTTTATGAGCTGCCACTAACATTTTGGATGGAATTTGTTTACCGTTTAGTAACTTATGATCTATTTCGAAAATTAAAAAAGAGTTTGTTCAGTTTTTGTTTAAAACAATTGTTAAACCAATTTGAAATTAAATTTTAAAGATATTCTGCAGTTGTGCGTAAAACGATGTTCAAAATCTCGGACTGGTAAAAGATTGTGCATAGCCTAATAAATGCCCTCTACTAAGAATGTTAACCCTTTGCGCGCCCATATTGCCGATTCATTCTCTTTAATAACTTAAATACAACGAAAATCCATCGAGCATATTTCTTGAAAACTGTACCCAAATTGTATCAAAATAGTTTACGTACATGATGTTTCTGAGAGGATTTTCATTCACTTGTCATTACAGCGCGTATTTTCGGTAATTTTGACTTTTTTTTCACGTTTTGAGAATATTTGTAAAAACTATTTTTTTTTTGCATGTGTAAAATACAGCTTTTTCAACTTTTCAAAAACAATAAACAGTTTTCTTATGCACATTCTATTACTCTAACTTTTTCAGTATTTTAATTTTCTCTGGCTTTTCACGGTATCTTTTCTATTTACTGTAAAATAACTGAAAAATATTTTCTGGAAAATTGTATTATTGTTGAATTTTCATAGAGAATTCAATTTTCTATACAGTAGGGTATTATTTTTCTCATAACTTTAATCTCTGCTGTGCTAGCTAATAAAAATAAGTGTTATTTGGTAACAATATTTTAGCAAGAATTCAAAAATAACAAATTATATAATTGTAAATTTAATAAAATTAAATGTAGTTTTAATAATTAAAAAAATGTATTAAAAAGAATAATACGAGTGGTTAAGTATACCCCCTATTTCCTATACAGAATTAATATCAAAAACAACAGGGTTCTTCGGAAGTTGTAGTTTAATAAATGTGCTGACTTTCAAGTTAGTATGTTAGGTCTTTCATATAAGTTATCGATGGAACACACAGAAACAGAAGCAAAGAATCATTTGTTGTGTCATTTTGGTTTTGAACATTTTAAAGTTACCTAGATAATAATTTTTGTTTATATACACAGTATTTCTCCACCAACATTTTTTATTTAAAGTTTAAAAGTGAAATAAAATTGTAACAAAGAATGAGCTCAATATAATATTTAGTAAGAAATACGTACTTAGTACTAATTTTCACGTTCTAGTCTCTCTCTCTCTCAAAGGATTAAAATGAATTGCATACATATACCTTATTTATGGAAAATCAGAAAGAAAGATATGTCTTTCATATGTAAATTAGTTGTTGGAGTTTTATTGCCTATTTATTTTTATAGTTTGTATAATATTTATTATTAGACCATTACAAGCGTGCGTGACTGCTACGATAAGATATTATTTTTGGAAAATAGTACTGCAACAATTATTCTGGTATACATTAGAGTTTCAGGTCGAGAGAACGGTAAAATAAATCCCCTATATATTTTCTAAAGTAATTTTAAGTCAGGCTTAATAGGTTTCATCTTTTAACCTAATTAATTAAATAGGGGTAGATTAACTAACGGAAATCTATGATAAAATGAGGTAACATATGGCAGCCCTAATTAATTCAAAGTACTTGCGTGTTTACGTAATTTAAGGAAACACTTTTCCGTATCAAATCTATAATTAGTTAACAAATGTAGTAGCGTATGCGATGGAATTAGTTATGTCAGTGTAAAATGGAACATCAATTTCAATCCTGATGGTATATCTTGCGTTAATCTAATGGATAGTCGGTTACGTAATAGCACTTTAATGTTTCTAGTGAAGTATTCGATACCCGCAAGCTTTAGTTACTAATGTTGATGGACGCATGCTTTATTGGAATTAGCATGAAGCTTAATTAGCTTTAGGTTCTTGTTTATTTTGAAACTCCATATACTTAGAACTCTAAATTACATTCAAAAAGGTTATAGGAAATAGTCAAATGGCCGTCCGCACTATCTCCCCGAGTCTTCTGTAATTTCCGGTGTCGCTCATATATTCTCAGTTGCCTCTATCCTTGGTGGTCAATGTTATTGCTCGTGCTTAAATTTCATCTTGTTACAACTCATACTACGTTACTTTACCCACGTCTACATTTATTGCCTCTTGAACAACCGCGTCTGGAATCTATTCGAATAAATTTAATATCAACAGTGCCTACACGAAGTAAATTTTAATATTCTTCTTTATTATTGGTTCCAGAATGCTACCTTTGCTTCTTAAGAATTGTAAATGAAAGTGAAGATTAAATTACTGTTTTGATAATATATTAAAGATAAATAAAAGCATTTTAAATTGTATTTGATGTACGATAGAATACAGAGATTTTTATTTTTTGCTATAAATCTTTTCTAAGAAAAAATACAAACCCAAGGTGTCTTCCTAAAATTTCAACACACATTCATTGTTTTTATAAAGTAATTGTTTTTTGTGTTTATTTTTTTACTCAACTCATAAAGTATTTGTAGCAAGTATAATAAAAAAAAATGAGTTAAAGAAGAAAAGTATTTACATTATTTTTTATTGAGCATTTCCGATGTATTCGATGTATACATAAAATAAACTTATTATTTTTTTAAAGCTAAAAGAAATTCATAATGCATTGGTATACTTTATTGCAAACGTGAATCTCTGCCCGACTTTTATTTGGAGATAATTGGATGTTTTCATTAAATTTATATTTAAGAAAATTATAGTTCATTGTTTAGTCATAAACGTAAAAGGAAACCTCAGTACCACAAAAAGTATAGAATGTGCTGAGAATTATTTTTATTTTAAAAATATCCAAAACACCGTATTTTAAAATCATTCTTTAAACGCGTTGCCATTGGTCGTAACGTCAACACTCGTATAAATGGTGGTTTGGTTACATTTCACTTGGTTTTACGCTTGATTCAGTGGTCATGTTTGTGTTTATTGGAATTTATCGGAAAAAGTAAAATTATTTGGGTTTTTCTTTTAAAATTTGTAGATCCGTAATTTTTTGAGATGTAGGTAAAATCTTTTACGAATTAGGAGGTAATGATACGTAATTAGTGAATGCAAAACTGTGCAATTGTCAGACAATTAGTTTATGCACAATTGCGACTTAAATTTTTTAAAGCAATATATTTAATCGAGACTGAATGTTTGTGTGGTAGTCTGATTGACAGAAATAAAAAAAAATTGTAAAACTGAAATTGAAAGGAACAAAACGTATATTCCCATTTTTAAATAAAATGATATTTAACACGCAAAAATGCATGCAAAGTTGACTGAAAATGACCTAGTGTGAGAAAAGGGGGGAGTAGTGGAGATACCCGTCCGCTAGTGCTGTTTGAGGGGATTGCGATTTATATAAGCGCGCTGCGGACGGGTACTTCCACTACTTTTCCGTTTTCTTGCATTTGGTCATTTTCAGTCATCTTTACATTTATTTTTTGCATGTTAAATATGATTTTAACGAAAAATGAGAATATATTTCAACTTCACAATTTTTTTTTTATTTTTGACGACCACACAAGTTTTTTGTCTATTGTTTCATATGGTCAACATGATTCATATTACAATTTGCATTATACATTTTTGTATAATTAACATATGATAGGTATTGTTCAGTTTTAGTGTAAGTCATTCAAAGAAATCAATAGAATTTCTTCTAAACTATGACCTAGTTATCTTAGAGTTGTAGAATGCCGCCTTGTAGAATTTAAAAGGAGTACCAAAATCTTAACACAAAGCGAAAACGCTTAAGAAATTGTGATAACGGAACATACCTGGCTTAGTACTCAAGTTATTTAACTTATTTCAAGATTAGATTTGTTTGACAACACTGCGTTTGACAACGCTGCGTTTGAGTAGTGTTGTTCGGTGTATGTTAGTACTTCACACTCTATGGATAGTCAACCTTTTGTTTTTGTTAGAAATGGTAACCTCATTCTGACTGAAGATTTACTTATCTACACATATTGAGCTAATTATGTGTAGAATGGTGACGCTCAAAAAACCGCTTCAAAAATACAGTGTTGCCAGATATGTTGAAAAAAGTAAAATGTATCTGCAAATACATCTTTAAAGCACTTTTTACACCAAGTAAGACTACGTAACAGTTTTTCTTACAACGTTTTGGTTTTTTAGAAACATCATAAATTTATATTTTTCTAATGACCGCCATATTGGATTTTGTATTTCTTAAGTACATTTTTTTAATAGTCTGCTAAATAGTAAAGGAAGAAAAAGATTATAACCCAAAAATAAGAAAAAAAAATGTTTGAGGAAAATTACAATAACTGACAACCCAACAATATGAAATAGGTGCTAAACTTAAGACTAAATTAAAGTAAATTAAGTACATAACAATATGTGTTCACTTTAAATGTAGTCATAAAATTTTAAATATCTAATCAATATCAAAAATTGATTTTTCTAATGACCGCCATACTGGATTTTGTATTTATTATAAGTACGTAACAGTAAAACAAGAAAAAAGATTAACACCTAAAAATAAAAAATAAACATTTGGAAAAAAATTACAATAATTAACAACGCAACAATATGAAATTAGTGCTAAACTTAAGTCTAAATTTAAATAAATTAAGTAAATACCAATATCCGTTCACTTTAAGTGTACTACCGAATACTCTCAATTCATTTTACGAATTCACATAGAGTACATGCGAAAATCGACCTTTTTTCAAATTCGTCTCACATTAGAACGGCTTGAGATATTTTTGTTTGGACAAAAGCTTCGAGTTTACGAAAGATGTGTCTTTATTTTTGATTTAGATTTTTATTTGTACGAAGGCATCTTCAAGGTTAAAAAAAATGTTAAAATTTGTCAAAAATTTCAAACAAATTGAGTCGTAAGTTGACCACAACTCGCTTATTTACGGACCGATTTTCAAAATTCAAAAAGCTTTATACGCGGATAAAGAAAACAAATTTTTGGCCGTTTCAGTTTTGTATGACCTCGTGTGTTTTCAAAAGTTATAAGAGAAAAACGTCTCCGACAAAATTTCATTTCATTTCGAAAACTAAAACGGCCATAATTTCTAAATTATAACAAATAAAAAAAAATGTATTTAAAAAAAACGTTCCTTTTATGACCCTATCACATAATGTTTAATAAAATTTATCATTTTTTTAAATTTTTTTTAAGCAATTTTACATTGTTATACGAATACTGTAATTTTTAATTATGCAAATTTTCGAATGGTTTAACTGTAGAGGATTCAATTTTACCAAAAAAAAATCTTCGTATGCACGAACTTGGTGACTCACACACGCGTAACTGCGAGCGTTATGCAAACCAAACAGTCAATCTCACCTAAATAAACTTTATTGTATTACGTTAAAGCGGTCGAGCCAATAAATCCGGTTCTAAATATTTTTTTAATAAATAATTCTATTCGTACTACATCTATTTCTTTTATATTAATATGTTTTGTCGTTTGTGCGTCCTCACCTACTCACGATTCGTTGCGAGCGCACCCCCAAATACTCTCGATTCATTTTACGAATTCACATGGAGTACATTCATATTGATTACTCAACTGATGAATGTTAATGTAAGTGCTAATTATTGTTCATGACTGTCTGCTCTTTAGAAGCTAACTCACTTTCGTGACTTAACGCATGCGTAGCATGCTGACTTTGTCTAATTATATTAATTCAATGTTAGTATATTTTTTTTAACAGGCTTTGATTAGTCCTAAAAAATTTAAATTATTTAGATATAGTTAATTAACGGTTTAATAAATATTATTTGTATAATGGCTTTAAACTATTCAAACATAAAAAAAAAATTGATATGTTAGTGTTGTATCAAAAATGAACCAATCTACAATTGCACACGGTTTTGTCACCACACTATACAGGTTTATACTGATCTTCTGTAGCACCACACATAACACTTATATTACAATACAATATTAAAAATGTACCATACAAATAAATAAAATTAAAAAAAATTAACGGAATTTGAATACAGCTAGTGATAATTATTTTAAAATATATCCCGACAGACGACAGTCTGGCAGAACGCATTCCATCACTAATAACAAATTAACTTAAAAAATCTAAAACTGAAAACTAGGCAAAAAGCAACGAAAATCTTAACAAACATTTTGGGACATTTTAATAAAAAATCCTACATCTTCAATAACAGTTGCCAAAAAAAGCTTCACATTCCAAAATCAACTGTTCAAGATGTTTTAAAAATAGTTACCAAATAGCATCTTTATAAGCCAGTAATTGTACAAGAACTTGGGGAAGATGACTTTGAAAGAACATTCAATTTTTAAAATTGGTACCTAGCTAAATTTTGAGAAAATCCTGCTTTTTCAAATTTAGTAGACAGATGAAACAAACAATTAAAAATGGTTATCATTATAGAGTTCTTGCAAACCTAAATTTACGTGAACTATTTACATTTCATGTACGATTTGTTTTAAATATGTGGGGCGGAATTACGAGTTTCTAAGAAATATATTTTTGGTCCTCCTTCCATAATCACTGATTTAGTTTAATACGTTGCAGTACTCTTTTGCATTTTATTTTGATGGATTTTATAAGCCTTTTAAGAGCAAACATTAAAAAAAGATGTATTTTAATATATGCCAAAACGACACCGTGTTGACAGCTGCCAACTGGCATTACCATTTAGCTCACGACTAAGAATCCTGAGTACATAGTCGAATTGAGCTTAAAAAACAAATTTTCATATTTGATCACATGTTGGAATTTTTGATGCATTTTTGTATACCTGTTTAACTTTTAAAAAGAAAATTTATTTGTCTGATGATGACGCACTAACTATTATCATAAAATGTTAAATCATTCTTGCGTCGAAACTATAGTTACACATCAAATTTAAAAATAATTTTAGTATAACTTCGTATTGGCCAATTCGACTACGTGTGTTTTTATTTTTCTTAATTTGAATTTTAATCATAATATCCAATACTGTGAGAGATGGATCCCAACTTCATTCACTTCTTAAAAATGTGGATTAAAAATGTTATCACAGATTTCAATAATTTTGGAAAATAACGAACTTATACTAACTTTTGGTTTGACGGTTCTGAAACTCTTATCACCATATGAAAAGTTTCACTTTTTTGCATTAGTGCAAAAGAATTTATCAGTGCAAAAATTAAATTATTTTTGCACTATTTTTTATTTTATATATTTTTTATTGTTTCAATCGTAGAAAGAATGTTGTGTGCAACATGTGCAAAAAGCATATTTGTTGCATTCAACATGATTGCAGCTCTCGACTTTATCTCAAGCTGCAAATTTCATGCACGTGCAACAAATATGCACTTTTTGCACTAGTTACACAAATAACTATTCTCGACCTCATCAAATTTTAATTTTAATAAACCAAACTAAGAAATTTCAAAAATTCATTATCAAAAAGTAAGATGCCCGTCAGTCTATTCTTTTCACACACACATATGTCACTTCAAAGCAGACATGTCACTTTTAATTCGAGTTTTGACAAATCAACAAAAAAACTAATTTTCAAAGTAGACACATCGTACGTTATTTGTTTTACAAGTGTTAAAAGACGACTTTCTCACGAGCATAACACAATGTTTTTTCTACGACCTCTTACTAAATTACACAATAATCGTAATGAGAAATGTCACCAAATTGTTGGTAACGCAAGGATGCCAATTTCCAAAAAATAAAAAACTCAGGTGGTGTTTTTTTTTCACACAGATAAGTCACTCTTCAAACCAGATGTATCACTTTTCATTCGAATTTTGACATACCAATAAAAAAATTAATTTTCCAAGTAGATACACCGTGTGTTAATAGTAGATTATTTTACTAGGAGTTAAATAATATAACTGTTGAGCTTAAAAATTAAGCGAAACAATTATATTTTTTATTTCAAAGTAAAATATATTACTTTTCTTTAAGCGTTTATTGCTAGTTTTTATGTGCTAGTTTCAAATTTTTGAGATTCTCTAGTGTGATAGTAACGTTTTATTCTAGACGAAAGTTGGTACTTTACTGTTACAATATGAAATAATATAAACGAGGTACCAACCTCTAAGTAGTTGTGAAAACAAAAGAACTGTTGCTTTTAATGTTTTGACATTAAAAAGCATTTTTAGCGTCTTCCAGTAGTTTAATAATATGCCGTTTTATTGTCGCTTGAAGAAAATAGATTAGTTTACTAGGAGTTAAACAATATTATTGTTGAGCTTAAAAGTTTGCTGGCGAGGCGTTAACCGAGACAACAAATTAAGTGAAACAATTATATTTTTTAACTCCAAGTGAAATATATTATTTTTTCTTCAAGCATTTATTGGTAGTTTTCATGTGTTATTTTCAAGCTTTTGAGATTCTCTAGTGTTATAGTGACGTTTTATTCTCGACGAATCAAGTTGGTACTTTACTGTTACATTCATAATATGACATAAACGTGGTACCACCTCTAAATAGTTGTGAAAACAAAAGAACTGTTTTTAGCGTCTACCAGTAGTTCAAAAAAAGATAGTTTAATAATATGCCGTTTTATTGTTGCTGGTCGTTGGAAAATACACAATACATAGTTTTTGATAACTATTTATATTAATATTAAATAATGACTACTACAATTTTTTTATACGGTTCTGGTAAAATAAAATCAATACGACTATTGGTTTCAGTAAATTTATTAATCTTAACATTGATTACCGCCTTGTTCCTTTGCATTGTTAGCACATCATAAATTGTATCTCAAATATATATTCACGTTCAGAATGAATTACTAATCTTAACTTTTGTTTCAGGTATGTACATCAAGATCTACTAACTGATTGTTACTGTTTAAAGGTAAAAGTTTAATATTTATTATGTTTTATTTATTATTAGCAACGGATTATCATAATTAATAATAAAGGCAAAGTACGCTCCATATCAATAAATTTTTGCCATAAGACACAAAGAAAATATCTATCTAAAAGTATTAATTAATCATGTACTACTACGATAATAAGCATAAAAATTAATTAAATTGGTTAATAAGCTTCTTTGCCAATACTACCACCGAGTTATTACTTAACTTCTTGCCTGAGCATATAATAATTAAATTTTAAAGCAAAAGCTTTCATTAAACTTCCATTGATTCATTTTAATAAAGTTTCAGTTTAGAATTCGAAAAGTAAATAAATAATGCACTCAGTTGAATATTAAAGTTATGTCAAAACCAACTAAATTATAAATGTCTTAGTTCTTGACACAAGGGAAATTACCTGGAGAATTTGAATTACATTTCGTATCTAATTTTAAGATTAATTTATATTATGAAACTTACTGTTAATTTACTATTACATGTATAATGATACATATTTGGGTGGCATCAATAGTATTAATCCGCGTTTCATGTTAAACGTATAGCTATATTATTTTATAGACTGAACAAATGTTAATTTAATTAATTGTTAAGTTATCTTAAATTTGAGAAATGGGTAAATTTGAGCAATATATAGAAGTATGTTAACTATAATTACTGTTTCCCAATTCGTTTTGGCTTACACATATACATTTTTTTATATAGATACAGACATCTACGTATGATAAAATTACGCAAAACATCCTTCGGCAGATAGTTTTGTAGAACTTTGTAAATATTTTTTAATTAAAATTGAATGAAATCTTTACGATTAGTTATTAATGTTTAATTGTTACGTACACACACTGCATTTTCACATTATTAAATAAAACATCTTTCTAAATACTGATTTTGTTGTTCTAAATTAAATTCTCCATATCTCAGTAGCCGCTTAGCGATTGGTTGTTCACATCTCACCTAATCATCCCTTGAAATACGCCAAATACAAACACTAGTTAAGAGATGAAGAAATATTGGTTGAAAAAGCAAATTACATTATTATAACAAATTCGCAATGTTTTAAATGACAATCAACAACAATTATTAATAATAATACTGCGTTTCTTATAATTTACGTTATCATACATTGTTTACAATTACTATTATAATAAATATTTTGTGGTGAATCTTTAAAACTAATAAAATCTTAATATTTATGAATAAAAAACTAAGTTGGGCAGGTCGTGGAATTGAATTAATTTAATTATTTCTACAATGTACATAAAAGTACAGTAAATTAACGCGTGGTGGCGTGGAAATCTACAGTAAAATGTGACATAAATATAATCTGAAACATAACTAAAGTCAAAGTATTCTTAGATACCTAAACTTTGTATCAGCTGACTACTTTGTTAAAAAAATTACCAAATGCCAAAGAAAATTCCAATATCTATTCAGTCCAGTTTTTTATTTGAGAACCTGTAATACCTTGTGTAAATTCTATTATAATCATTTTTGTCATTCTAAAGATTTAAAATATTAGATATTATTTTGAATTAATCTATTTAGAATAATCGTTACTTCTTTTTAATGATGTTGTTTTCATTTGACTTAGAACAAAGAGAAAGAACAGAGCACTAGCTGAAGTGGTACGTTGCTTGTTGGAACAATCAAGCATACGCTTATTATTTAGGGTAAGAAGCGATGTATCTACAATCGTTGTCGATAAAGAGCTTAAAACCTCTCACCAATTGTGGATCAGAAAATTTCTAAACCTTAAATATTTTTACAAATTTGGCTGCTAAGTTGTCATAATGGACATAAAACCCGAAAGAGACATACTCAATACAAAAATAAAAAAGGTAATTTTCGTAGGATATCCAAACGAAACGAAATATGGTTACCTCAAGCAAGGTAGAAATTACTCGTGATGTAACATTTCTAATTCGAAACAAGAGGAAAAGCAAATTCAGCAGACGAAGAGGTTTATCACACTAACCTGTACGATTAAATTTGTGAATTAATAATTGAAAATGACAATATTTACAATAAGAATAAAATTCCAAAAAACGGAAACGGAAGGTTAGCAAAGAACATAATCCAACAGCCGGACCGGCGACGGGCAGCTGACAAGGAGATCGCGGAAAATCCACAACCAGATTCCTATTATTATGCCAGTTACAAACGATGAACCCAAAGAGATTCACATATCGTAACTACCACAAAACAAAGAATATCCGAAACCGACACGAGCAAGAAGCCATGGTTAATTAATGACATGCATAGAAAATGGTCAATAATGAAATTAATCAAGACATAATAAGAAGTCGAATGATTAAGAAACAAACTCAACACAGATAGTACATTGGAATGACATAAGCACGACTGGTCGGCCATTTTAACCAAGCATTTGTTGCTGTCGCTCGATTAGAGTCTATTAGATTAATCACCACACTGGTAGCAAAACATACGAAAAAATTACATCAGGTCGACGACGCTAAACACTTTTTAAAAAATATTCTGGGGTGTACCAAAAGAAAGAGCATGTTATACAAATTTAATCACTACAAAAACGTTTGTCTATTCAAGAAGTTGTTATACCTCCTACAACAAGTTGGTAGATCTGGTTTTAGAAGTTCAGAGGAATCCTGTTGACGAAGTCAAATTTTCTGAGAGATTTGAAAGATGTAGAAAATGTGGCCTACTATCATGGCATCAAATTTTCCCAAAATATTAATACAGTAAAACATCTAAATAGCGGTCACTAAAATTTGCTGCAAAACCGACCGGTATATGGAAATGGCCGTTATTGCGAGAAAAAAATTACTTCTATGCGTTGTTTATTAATAGTTATTTGTCCAACAAGTGAGGAAAGCGATTCTTTTTTCCACTCAAGCTCGAGTTGCCTCCCGAGCGTAACGAGTGAGGCATTAGAGTGAGACACAACCTAATGAAAGAAGTAATATTTAATAGGAGTCCTAATAGTCACGCTACAGTGTTCTGTAGTATCGGTATGGTCTCAATCTGTCATAGCGCAGCCGCGTAAACCTAACCAATAAATGTAGGGTAGCAATTTTTAAGAGTCGAAATATAAGATATTAAATTAAACAAACCTGATTGAATACTAAATTAAATTGTTTAACTAAGTACTAGGCGCATATAGTTCTAATAACACATTCTTGCATTTTTTTAGAGGCGTTTTTGTAACACACGACGTTATTTTCCTCGCTAGTGAGGAAAAAGAATTTTCCTCACTATTTGTAGAAAAGAAACGTCCGTTTTCTAAGTATGGCGTGGAAAAAATCTTTTAAATATGAAACATAATACGGCTCGCTATAGGGTACTATATATCTGAATTAAAAATAACTATAAATATGCTTATGCAATATTAAATAATTAGACGATATAATAATGGAAGAGTTATACATATTAAATACATAACACATACATTTACATAATTTGTACCTATTTTCTAATTGCTCGTTATACCTATTACAATAATAAATTTTGGATACTTCCTAGATCCAGTGGCTGCCAATGTGATGTGGTGTTTGGGGGTAGAAAAACAATGTTTACATTTTCAAGAGTCACTTTGGGATAAGACGTGGCATTATCCAGAAATAACAAGACTTTCTATTTTCTTTTTATTTTTTTCATAAATTTTTTTAGCCAGGAAGTCATAATCTCTACCGTCATCCAAGCTTTTTTATTAGATATCCACTCTAAGGGCAATTTGTTGATATGAGAGCCCTTAAAGCATCTTGGCTGTTTGCTTTTTCTAATAATTTACTGATTTTCCTTATCACCTTCTATATTTGTACAAAATAAAATTGTCAATTTTTGTTTTGCAGCTTTTTTACTACTACATTTATCGTTTTTTAAACAGAACGTTTTGTTTGGCAGCGCAAAGTAAAAAAGTCCGGTCTCGTCAGCATTGTACACATTTTTGGGTGAATACTCCTTAAATATTACTGACAATTTTGCTTTACAAGCTTCAGCAGTGTCCAGGTTAATATTAACTGACTCTTCGCAAATTGTTTTAAAGGTTATGTTATGTCTTTGACAAAATTTCTTAAGCTACCCATTTGAAGCTTTAAAATCCGTCATTTTAAATTTTCCGCAACTTCCAATGCTTTCTCTTTTATTAAAGGTTTAGATATAGAGATATTTTTATTTCTAGCTTTACAAAACTAATTGTAAACTACTCGGTCAATTTCTAAACCTTCAGTTCTAGGAAATGTTCTCTTCTGGTCTATATTGAAACCTTCTTAAAATAGCTTTCTTAAATCACATTTATTTTTTAAAATATTTTTATCTTGTGTTCTTCCAACATTAAATTTTTCAGCCAACTTTCTAGCACTGGTATTGAACTTTTCACTTTCCACAATTATATCAATTTTCTCTAAGAGACAAACGTTTTCTTTTTAGCGACAACGTAATTCTTTTGTACGTCTATATGTAACAGCACTGTTGAACATGCTAACTCAAACTATGTACACAAAATACGATTTTTAGTTGAGCTCAATGAGCCGTTTAATTGCACTTTCTCTGTAATGACTGTCTATTGTAAATCAAACAATTTCTTTAAATCCGTTCTTAAATACCGGTTATTACTTAAGTCTCACACAATCAAACAATTATATATTTTGCACAACTTGAACGCTAAGCTGTTGTCTACTAATGACCTTACTTAAAAATGGCGAGAAATGAGAGGTAGAATTACATGTATTTTTTCAAGAAAGTTTACAAATAAGGGGCCGTGGCCGTTACCGAAAGGTGGTCGATATTACGACGGTCATTAATATGGATATTTCCGTATAATAGGTTTTTGACTTGAAAAACTTGACTGGTTTTAGAGGTGGCCGTTTTTAAGAGATGGCCGGAAATAGAGGTTTTACTGTAATTTTTATACCAGTAGGCATAACTAAATGTATCCTAAATCTATTTGGGATCGAAAATTCAATTGCAGTCAGCATATTACGATGCAGTGTGGAATAAAATTACAGTTAAAAAAACCACTAGTGAAGAAGAATCAATGCTTATATTCCTAAAGCTTATAAAAGCTCTCAATTAATTAGAAATAATGTGAGAAGAATCTAATAAATTATGTAAATACAAATTTAGGTAATTGCTTTATGGATAGACGGTCTTACACCGGATACTGGTTCTTTGAGTTGTGATTCTGTTTCCTGGGAATCGAAGAAACAGAGAACGCTTACCTTTTTATTCACTGAGGCGAAAATGACTGAGATTGCTAAGGAGGCAATTCATCTTCAAGAATTTGGAGTGGAATATGATGAACTAGACCGCATTCAAATGTATAACGACGATATGGGTGCGTTAAGGTTATCCGAAAATACTACATTCCATGCCAAAAGCAAGCACATATTGAGTATCATTTTATTCCTATTTCATAAACGAGAGGTTCAACAATGTTTCTCACTTGAAAACCCGAAACATGGTTTCAGACACGATAACAAAGGCTCTTCCAAGGATTAAGCATAAGAAATGTGTAAAGAACACGTATTTAGTGATGTACTTGTCTTAATTACACTGTGAAAATATCGATTCTTTTTTGTCCTAACTTTTCGCCGCCCTCCACTAAGGTTGTGTTTAAACACGAACAGCTAATCGTGTACCAAAAAATTAGTAGGAGGGTCATTGTACGCCAAATTAAGATTTGAGATTCAAACATTCCGATACATAACTGTTGGCTATGTACCGCACTAAGGCGAATACAACATAACTGTCTTCGATGGCACCTAAAGCTGAACAAACATTAACGTGGCTTTAGATTGGACCATAAATAGGTTACAACGACTGGTTTTGTAATTGGAACAGACTAAGTAAAGGAAGTACTGATTTTTTCCGTTATATCATCTTCGACAAAAAATCGTGTATGAACCTAGCAATGGTACTGGAAGGATTCTGTAAACTCGTTGTTAGGTTTTATTTATCGTATTTAGGACGTAGGTTGTAAGCCGCTTCAGAACGTGTGTCGCAAGTAGTACGGTGTAACGAAAAGTCGTATTTGGCGCGCACACTGCTAATTTGCTGTTGGTGAAAATTTAATTCAATTAAATTTTCGAGACGAACCGCGGATATATTTTCTTTCTCGTTTGATACACGTGGGTGTTTTAGCATCTTCTTTAAAGTGAAATTCTCACCAAAAACTATTTAATGTAGGTTTCACAATTTCCAATATAAATTGGCGCTTACGATTAATCTGGCTACATTCATCGTGAGTATTTAGGTTTCTTTCCTATTTGTTTTAATTCTGATACTACATATGCTTTTAGCACGTTGTGTTCGGCAACTTATATTTGTTGTGTACGATACAGGGATAACTCTCGAGGGTGCTAAAATAGCTAACTAAGAACGTCAAGCTGCAGACCAACGGTGAATACCACGTCGACCGAGGTTGGCTATGTTGCATACTTCTAACGAGGGAGTCACTTGTGTGCTGTTCTTCTCCGCACGCCACTCGCAAGAGGAATCCCCTGTGTCTATCTACTTTCCCCGAACTGTCGATACCGTCGCTAGCAGAATACTTTCATTCCCGGAACTACACTCGACGTATTACAGCTAAGTTTTAGTATTTAAATCACTTACTCATAAATAATAATGCGTATGAAGCTCGAGTACAGATGACATAAACGGCTCGATAGTTAATATTTTTATTTGGTGTATTCTTGTCAACTGGAAGTTTGTTTAAATTGGCTCAATAAGGGCTGGGGTGCTTAATTTAGAGCGGTTGTCGCGGACACAAAAGGCCTTTTGGGTTTGCGGGAGGTACTTACCATTTTTTTTTGTTTTAGATTTAGTGTAACTTGCCGTGTGTAAATGATATGTGTACGCAGAGCCTTAATAGCAGCTACTTTTTCTGTTTAATTTGAATAAGAACTCTTAACTTAGGCGTTTGACTAAAGCTTACCTGAAATTCGACATCTTAACTAAAAACCTGATTTATTGCAAGCGAGGCTGCTGCTAACGCACGTAACTATATGCGACAGTCTCTATTTCTGTCACATCATCCTACTATTTTAATTTTAAGATGTCTTGGTTATACTGTATTGTTTATCTCTCTCTCTCTCTCTCTCTCTCTGGTTTGTATTCGATTTAGCGTATTAGATTTTAAGTAAAATCTGTTGATCTCCTGTTGGTCGGTTTTATTTCTTTTTTTACCCAGCAGGTGGAGCCTTGTTAAACCAGCAGTCAGAATTCTTATAGCTATTCAAGAATTCCACGCAACTCCCCGACGATGCCGGACGCTGCTGCCTAACTACTATAAATATTTGTATCCTCCACTAGTTTAGTGCGCTACATCGAGCCAAATTCCCTTACTTTTTTCCTTTCTAGGTTGTACCGCTAGAGCCGTCGCTTCTTTTGTTATTTTGTAAACTACAACCGATACATCGTATTAAATTGTAAAGCACCAGATACAAAAGTAAGCACCTAATTGTTATACTGAGTATCGAGGGGAGGTATCAATAATCCTTTCACTGCGATACGCCACTGAGTCAATCAACCGTTACATCAATTACTTTCTTATTATTAACACGTTACGTAAAGTGGGTATTTGTGTAACACTTTTAATAACGTTTTTAAGTATCTAATAATTCATGTCTGTATAGTTTATGTGTCATTCTGGTTAATCAAAAGAATAAATAACTCTACAATATCAAATATAAACTACGTATGTAGTGCTTATCAATAAATCTGATTTTGTTTAAAAAAACTATTATACAAAATCGCATTATGTTTTACGGTAATTACCAAAAAAAAAACTTTCACATTATTAAAATATCATCAACATTTTAATAATAAATCTCAAGAACATGTAACAAAACAATGTTCGTTTTAGTTTCTCAATTTTTCATACGGAACAAACAATCAAATCCCTTGACATTTTATGTAACGAATTCAGTGAAGTAAAATGTATGCAGAGATTTTTTTAACTCATGTTAAATGTTAGAATACAACTATTCACATATTTTATGTTTTCCTTTTGTTATTTTGTATACAATTCAATTTTTGCTTCTTTTTAAAATATGTAGAAATTATTTTTGCCATTATTCTTTTATCCAAGCGCTCTGTTAAGTTTAATTAGCCGTTGTTGATTTTGATTTTTAACTTTTGTAAATGTTAAAATGTTGTCAGGTTTAGATATAATTGGAATTAATATTAGAAGTAAGTACATTATTAATTTACAACAAGGAACAATTATTAATTTAGAGAATTAAACTTGAGTAGTATTAAGCCCGAAATCACTTAGTTAATCTGAAATTTGATGTCAATTTAGATTATATACAACCTACAAATGCAGTACTAATTAGTTAAATAAAGGATGACATATCGTTTATATTTAACATTTCTAACAGAACCATCCGATTGTCTGGTTTTTGTTTATAGAAGATTGCTGATGAATTTATAAAAAAATCCTCATTTGCTACATACTACAGGATAATGAAACACTTTCGTATCTCCTTTCTCGTGTATTCTAAAAGTTTTGTTTTATTAAAATTCGTAAGTGCTTCAAATTGTTATGAAGTTATAACTTTATGACATTTTATGACACTGAATTCATAACGCCGTGGGCATTGTTATTATTTACAAAGAGTTTTAGTCTGAATTCCTTAAGAATTTAAAGTAAATAAAACTGAAATTAAAAGTAATTGTTGTACTTCCTTATTTTATTATAGAAGCAAAAAAAATTCTCTCTGAAACTGTTAATTTCATATCCTTTAAACTGGTATGCATTTAGAATTATTATTTTGCTCCTGCGTTAATGTTTTTTTAGTTACCATATTTAATTAAACGTTTATTAGATTATTGTTTGATATAAATTTGGGTTAGTTTTATTGTGTACTTGATACGTGTATTATACATAGTTTAGTGCACGTAATTAAATGAGCAATTAAGGTTAATACTACACGGCTTCAAGCTTCAAAATTTCGTAATCATAAATTTATAATAAATTACATGGAACTAAAAGACTTAAAACAGTTGATTTAAAGCAGCATAAGCAGAAAATAGAAAACTTTCAGTTATGCTTAGTTAACAAGTCACATGATAAAATGAACATAGAAATTTAATTAATTATACGCAAATTTATTCTTACTAAATACAGGTTCAGATAAAATATTAACCCCTTTTAGAAAATATCGTTGACTTTCTTCCTCTGTTAATTAACGTAAAATCCACCTTTATCATATTCATGCTTTACTGAATTCATTTCAAAGTTACAATTTACAACCTCATCTGTCGGTTAAGGCGTTATACAGACATCCGATTGTAGGTTGTTATGGTATGCTTTGCATTATGTAAATTATGTACTCATTTTCAGCCCCTAAATATGTTTTCGTCATCTTTACACCTCTACGCCACCTACAAACACGCACGAATAATTATTCTAAAGACCACACCCCATTCTGCTTCAACTTTTGGTAACGTTTAGAAAGGGGTTTAACTTTCACACTAAACCCTAAACTAAAACATTTTCACAGTTTAATAACGAGCTTTAAAAAAGGCGAAGTTTACAAAAAACGCTCATTAAATTTTCATTACGAATTATTGTATCGAACAATAACCCAGATACTACTAAATTGATTTAGCTAGTATTAGTTATTTGTTCGTAAACGATCTATATCGGGTAAACTTTAAATTGTCCACTTCAGTTAAAGTCTAATAAAAAAAGAACTGCGCCGAACTGATTAAGAAAGTATTCTATTTTTAAAATAAAGCTTTATTTTATGGAAACTAATAGTTATAAATAGCATTATTCAGTAAACATTATAGCAAATTTGTTAGAAAGAGTACCCTTGTTTGAGTGCTTGTTGTGGTAAAAGGTTGTGTCCATTTGTTAACGCAACCTATTACAACGCTACTAATTCAGGGGCTTATCACTATATTAACAATCATTGTATTTTCTAAAAGGCTTTGTAAGGTATTTAATTACTATGTGTTCTCAGTTTCTAACATTTTCTTCAAATTCTTCTTTACAATAGTGGTTATTAATATATTTCTTTGAAAAAAAAACATTAAAGTGGAAAAATAGTTATTTGTTATACAAGAAAAATTTCATTATCGACGCGTGAAATTTCACTCGTCGATAAAAATAATTTTACCGTCGTGTGTAACATTGTATTTTTTTTATTGCAAAGGTTAAAGAAAAACCGAGTGAAAAACTCAATAATTTTGCAGACAGAAATAAGAGAAGCAATCAAAAATTAAATTGCAGTTGGTTCGTTCGGTATGTTGCTACAGTTATACCAAATAAATAATTGTTTTACATCAATTTTTCAATTTTGATCCGTATGAATCTCAAGAATGTGTGAAAACGAGGTAGAGCAGGAAAACATTCCGGTATGTGTGAAGAAAGAAGCGTTAGAGGCAGTAGCTAAATTATTGCCTCAAAATTGCGATTAATATAGAAAAAGAGTACACATGTTTTCAAAGGTGGAAAATGGCAAAGAAGATTAATAGTTTAAGTGAAACGGTACTTCTGGCATTTTTCTGAAAAAGCAAAGAAGTTGAAGCCATCAACATTGTGGTCTTATTGTTCGATGCTGAAGTCTACAATTTTGGTCAACGAAAATTGTGACATTTCAAAGTAAAAACGTCAAATTTAGTGTATAATTTTTTTTTGCTAATACGAATTGTTGTTTACAGATACAGTAAACTAATTGCATTATTGAAGAAACTATGTGATGGTTATAAACCTAAGAAATCGAACATTTTTGAACCTGATGATATCATTCGATTTATAAAAGAAGCTCCTGATGATGATTATTTGTTTATGAAGGTTGTGGCGGTAATGGGTTTATATGGGGCATGCCGGTCCGATGAATTGTATAAATTAGAGATGTCTAATATTGATGATAGAACATCAGTAATGATCGTTCAACTGATTGATACTAAAACCAAAAAGATCGGTCCTTTTGTATAACTGACCAGGAAGTGGGTGTTTTGGACATCATAAGAAAATATATCGGCTTACGTCCTAAACACGTTCCTCATAATAAGTTTTTTATTAACTATAGACAAAAAAAAGTACTATCCAATCTGTAAGCATAAACACTTTATATAAAGTCCCAAGAAAAATTGCCGATTTCTAAATTTACCGAATTCAGAAAAATACAGTGGTCATTGTTTTAGACGATCTGCAGGCACAATGATGGCAAACTCAAGGGCTGACATGGTGACAATAAAGCGCGCAGGGGGTGGAAGTCATCATCAGTAGCTGAAACTTATATAGAAGATTCAGTACAAAGTAAAATTGAAGTTTCAAAGAAGATACTACTTGGGTCAACAGTGGGATCATTAGTAATACTACATCTTCTGTATGCCCGTCTATTCACCATTCTGAACACCGTTCTATTCTGGACATCCATGTTTCGGGAAATGTGAATTGTACGATCCAAGTTATTATCAATGAAAGCACTACAGATAATTAAGTTATACATATAATAATTATTTCAAATAAAAATAGATACCTACTTAATTAAAGTATTTTTCCGTCGACCTCATTATAAAATTGAGTTTTACGTACTCCCTGAATAATCATAAAGTAACACTTTTTAAGTGTAATACTTTTCGTCCGCAAACACTTTTCGTCCGCAAACATCTGTCAATGTCAATTATTATTTTATGTCAAATTAAATGAAGTCAAGTAACCAGTATGAAAACCCATTTTAAGAAAGGATGAATTTAGTGACTACATAGGATATTACAGTACTTTAGGTACATACTGAAACATTTTAGATACTGCAGAATATTGTTTGTTTACTTCCATTTATAACCTCAATTTCTCAATCCCACACAACTTTGAACAAAAACAATTTGTTGTTCAAATTACAAGTAAATGATTTTAAGTGCTTTGAAATGATATTAATAAATTGTTTATAGTTTCTACAATGTGCAGCATATAGAAGAGCCTGGTTGTAATCTCACAATACTCGATACATTGTTTTTCAATATGTAACACTTTAACTTCTTTAAAGTTATTCATTTATAAGGTAAGACAGAATTCATACGACTTGAGATTGCTTTAGACAATTTTATTAGGTAACATTTTGATACAGAAGCGGGTTCCGATACAAAATTTTCACGATCATAAAATACAAAACTTACAGTAGAAGTGAGTTAATTATGGGTACCTTTCTATTACTGTATTTGATTGATGTAAATAAGTAATAATGCTAATGGAAAACACAAGAACAGTAATTACTTGTGAAAAATCATTTGAATATTGATTCTGTCGCAGGAAAAACAAAAATAGAATCATATAAGCCATCAACATTACTGGGTTCAAGATTTATTCGTACACAAAAACAAGGTGAATTTCACAGTTTTCAATAAGCTGAAAGAAGATTATTACATTTTTGAAACATTTTCGGAGTGAATCAAAAAACTACGTTTGCATACTTTCTTACGGTCAGGCAATATTTTTATTGAATATAAAATGATTATAAGTCTGACCACGGTACAAACTCAGTCTTATAACTATTATATGTCCAATTAGTAAGAATCGACTTTAATGTGTTTAATAGGAGAAACTTCATTACATCTTTGATCATAAACAATTAAAGAAATGCATTAATTTTGAGGGTAGGCTTCCAACTATAACTACATTTTTAAATATACTTCAAAATAACACTACCTAAATGTAATTTTTATTATTTTAATAAATTATAAAAAGTACATGTTTTACCTATTACCTATCATAATCAAGTGCTCTTATAAAAATTATGTGATTGTTGTAAACAAATGCTTTATCGGTACAATATTCGAACGCGAAAGCTTTTATTTCCTTTAATAAATTTTGACACAAATGTTACAATACTGAACGGTGAAGTGAACATTAGGTACAGTAAAATCAGAACAAACGTAAAATTTTTGTTTAAAATTACTAAACATTTTGTTTTCAGTAAACGGTAATAAATAGAAAATTAATTAATTTAAGGTCAACGGAAAAAATTAATATGTACCCGGAAAAAGTGCTTTTTTAATAACCTCGCCTGTTTGCTTGCCTCGGCTAACGCCTCGGCCAGCAAATTCAGTCTCGTACATAAAAGTGCACTTTTTGTCCTTGTTACATAAATAACTATTATCTATCCTTGCTGTTAAAGTTCCATTTTATCTACCCTTACGGTTAAAATGGTACTTTAATCTAGTTGGTTTGAGTTGAATAAAGTATATATTAACCTTCGTAATAAAAAAAAACGTATTTTTTTAAGATTTATTTATTTTTTAAAAAAGTAATTTATTTCATCAGTACTGACAACCGAAAATAACTTTTAATGTTATGAATTCAAAATATATAATATAAAATACAGTGAGCTCTTTATTGCAATATTGTAATTATGCTAAAGAGGCATGCATTATGGAATACTATAATAATGTGACACATATTTGTGAAAACTCGTTAAAAAATTAAAACATAATTTTTTAAATTAATAAAACTTATTTTTTTTTTTAAAGTTATATTTTTACCTTAGATTAACAATTATATTATTCTTTTGGGTACTTAAAGTCTGTTTGCAAATTTTTTTTATATAATGTGTTTCGTTGTAGATATTGAAATAATTACACTCCATTTTTGTATTGTTTAAACTTTATTAGATAAACTTTTAAAAAGATTTTTACAGAGTCCTATTTTGACTGTTTTTTTAAGGAACATATTTTTTAGTCCTTTTAGTTATGTTCCAATTTTCTTTTCTTTGTAAGTAAATAATATAACAAAATTTTTATTGTAATGTACATTTACTCTATTTTTTTTATTATGTTTTTCAGCTTCACTTGTTTTAGCAGAACAACAGTATTACGACACTTTACAAAAAATTGATTTTATCAAAATGTTTTTGATTATGAATCCAACCAACAATTGCTTTAAATTTTCTACATCAAGCAAAATCAAATTTCATTAAAAGCTTTATTTACGCATTTGTCAGAATGCCATGAGTTGGTATTTTCAAGGGTGAAACCTTGAATCTTTAGATTTTCAAAGAACACTACAGTAATCCTAATTATCCACTATCACAAAAATATCTGCATGCATTGAGCACTAAAATATTTAATAAAATGTCGCCAATCATATAAAAACAATGCCACGTCGTATATTTAAAGTAGGTTTACAGTATTTTGATAGATAATGCCTTCTACGTATGTTCGAATTTATTACAGTTTGTTTTAATCTTTAATTCTTTAATTTTAACTGCGGCCGGTGAGGGGGTCCGGGCAGTAGTGGTGTAGAATCACGAAGATGCTTTAAAGACAAAGAGGCGCCATCTTACATAAAGCGGATTTGTCCAAAATAGTAGAAACTCAGTACAAAGAAACAAACTCTTACAACAAAAAACATGTAATTGACGAAATAGAGCTCACCATACCAGTTCTGTTGCAGACCGAAGTGCACAACACATCAAGTTATAATTAGTAACAATAAAACATGCAAAACAATAAATAGCAAATAAATTAGATAAGCAGCACAGATTATATCACATTTAAATTAACTAGTTATACAAGGTGTCCAGAAACTCTCCTGACAGACCAAGACCGGAGATTCCTCAGATAATTTTAAGACAAATTTAACTCAATTCCCCACCTAGTCCGAAAATGCTTCCTAAGGGAGCTAGAGCTCTTTGAAGATGGCGCCTTGTAAATAGTTTTTTTAATACCTCTAGAAGCTTCTACTTAGAAAAACAAAAACTGGTACTGACTTATTTAGCCTTCAGAGATGAATCGATTCCATCAATTGCGAATTTCTAGTACCGGTCATAGGCGTCCGTTTTGGGTAGGTCAACGGTTGTTTCAACATAACTTTTTGTCTTTAACTTTTAAGCATTTGTGACACTAGATTATTAAATTTTCAGGTATTCTAGTACTAAAAGGTACTCTTACTTTAAGTCATTAGGATACACCGTTTTCTAGAAAAATGGATTTGAAAATTTTTGTTTTTTTGTCATTAAAGTTAAATTTATATTTTTGCGCTAGTTGGCTCGAACTGCCAACAAAAGTAAAACCTACGTTTTTCATTGTCAAATTGTTGTCAGTTCACGAACTTTATCTTTTCATTTTTACTTAACCAGGCGCCATCTTCAAAGACATTCTCTCCTTAGGAAGCATTTTCGGACTAGGTGAATTGGGTTAAATTGTCTTAAAATTATGTGAGAAATCTCCGGTCTTGATTTGTCAGGAGAGTTTCTAGACACCCTGTATAGTTATCAGCAATATCGCGACTATTCCGCAAAGCCCACAAACAAAATTGCCAACGCCAAATAACAAGTTAGGTAACGAGATTAAGTACTTACTTATACTATTATAAGCTTAAATTTCACAAGAAAATGATGTTTTTTTAATTTTAGTTACTAAACCAAGTACGTTTCTTCGAGAGGTCTTTCGATTACAAAATTTAACACAAAGGCCCGACTTATAAGTTTATATCAAATTAAACTAATAAAAATGAATTACTTAAAAACTAGAGCACTTATCTGTTTGCTAACTGCTGACACGGATACGACAGACATATGTCAGAGGTGAAGGCCACTTGCGTAGATTAAATACCACGGTTTCTTCGCACGGAGTCTGCCTCATAGGAAGAAAGTAGGACACAGCGTAACACCCGTAGGGATTGGAGTGTAATTTGTTGGCTAATTTATGCTTCTAATATTTTGTGGAGTAGTTTCTCCAGCTGGAAATTGTAAAGAAAAAGAGATACCCAAAATGGCGTTGGCATAGCTAAAGAAAATGATCTACTTACGGCTTCCGATACCATGCAGAATTTCGATGTATTCCTTAGGATCATTTATAAAAGCAAAATAATTTATCGACCTACAATTAATTAAATAATTTGGAATATTTAATAAAGAAAACACGTCACCTTCTTGCAGCCACAAAAGCACTTCACCACTGTAGGAGCCAATTGAACACATAATAAACAAACGGTGTTTAGATAACCGACTCCTCGTTTATCTAGAAAATAAGTTTTGTTGCTGTACACAGAATGTAAATCTGGGGGTTTTTTTACTAAAAAAATTTTTAATATGATTCTTAACAAATTAAAATAAATTTGTAGGTATTTAATAAGAAAATAATGAACAAAAGACAAATACAATATTGTTAAATATAAAAAAGATGCAAATTTTGAATACAATACTATCTGCACATAGTAAATCTAGTTTTAATGAAGTTTTTAAGACATTATTTCATTAAAACTAAATTACATTTACATTTTGAAATTTGTTCACAATCATTACTTAATTTGTTAGTCCTAATTCTTTTTATTTTATTGTTGTTTACGTTTCTAATATGTAACCCCTTTTTGGTAACAATTTTTGAATATTACTATTATATTACTTACTACCAGGTAAAAATTTAGGACTTATTTCAATGCATTCTTTATAAATTGTAACAAATATTGTGCTTGTCCGGAGAAGAGCTTTTGTTCCATACGCCCCTGCTTCAATTAACTTATGCTTTGGCAAAGATGAACTTACATTTACAGTTTTCAATATATTTTTGTCAGATAACCAGTAATGTATGCATGGGTGTTTGTATTTAGAAGATTTGTAGAAGAAAATAAAAATGTTTCACTTTCGACAGTGTCAATTTTTTCTGACTGAACAACGTCTTTATCAGTTGAATCGTCTTATTCACAAGGAGTTCCTGGCGAACTAGGAGCAACAAAGTTGGTAATTTAATTTATCCGGAACAAGAAGGATTAATGTTTCTCACATCATGACTTCTGATGCAGCAAACAAAAATTTACAGGATCCTGGTAGAAGTTTCTGAACACAAACACATAAATTCATTCTATTATAGTTTTTTCCATAACTATATGAAACTGTACTGCACTAATTTTTTAATTTTTGATGGTACACGTACAGACCAGTGGCTGACATAAACTTTATTGTTTTTAGTACAATTAACACTTAGTACCAAAATATGAGAAGATGTACTTGATACTGTAGGTCTCAACAATTTTTACTATTCTGCTGTTCTTCCATTAACGGTGATAAAAAATTTATCGAAAACAATTAAAAATCTGCCGTATTTACTGCAGAATCTGTGATACATTTATGTCCTGTAACAATTATATTTTTGATTATTTATTTTAAAAATCTTTCCTTCATACCCACGACATCTTTTTGGTCTTATAAGATGGAACCCAGCATGTAAAAATAATCATTATTACAATACAAAACATAATCACATATTGACATAGTAGATATAAGTATATGACAGGTTGACTGACAGATATAATTCAAAATAAAATAAAAAAATGTGAGCGCTGCAGGCGACGTGAGGAAAAACTAATAATATGTTTGTTACTTTTTAACGTGAGTAAGCATGGCATGATTGAACATAAATAAACACGTTCTCTATCCTAATGATCTTAAACAAACGTTCTAAAGAAGAATTCTACGCAAGCAGAAAGACCGGTTTACACACAATCTCAGAAACGAATTGATGTATTCAACCTAGACGTTTGGGTTGTCCAGTCAAAAAGTGCGGAAATGTCTATAATCAAGATTAATGATTCAAAATTAGAGTTAATTAGCCAAATGTTTGGAATTTGCACAGAATAGAGATTAAAGCTAAAAAAAGGTTTTGTCAACTATAGATAAAAATTTTGAAAAATCCAACCCACTTTAGGCTTTTTACGTTTTATAAGAGATATTGTGTCTAATTTTTTACATTTACATACAAATGTGTATGTCAATATGCATCCTATGGAGCGCTTTAAAATAAGTTATATTTATAAATATAAATTCTTATATTATGACTTTGGCTGATTCTGTTTGCGTTTTCAAAATTATGGCACATACAAGTGGCCATATCCCAATAATGGAACTTTTTTGTGTACTGTAGTTTATTGGCACAATACAATTTTTTTACAATTTTTTTACAATTTTTTCTTGACTTTTAGCAATAATGTCCTTCAGAAAATTAACTTTGTTCAAAAAATAAAATTTTGCCAATGAATGGGTTAACATCAAAGAAGGGAATTGAATTAATACTTGAATAGTTCAACCAAAACGAGGCTGGAGGGGAACTTATAACAAAACTTTCTTTTTGTGAGTAAATTTGGTTTTTGAATTTGAAAAAATGACTGTTCATGCTAAATTTGAATAAATTGATAAAATCTTTAGTTAATGAATTGGATAAATCTGAAAATTGATGCGGAAATTTTAATTTACACCTTTTTTTTTATTATGAACACAGTATACAACTTATCCTGTCGACAAAGTTAAATATGAGTCATTTCAAGTTAAATAATACATCATATTAATTAATTATGGCCTTTCCATTTTGAATATACTTTTGATTATAGTGCAGTCCTTCAAAGTTGTTTGCATATAAACCGAGTTTTTGTTAGATTTTGGATTGATATACTAATTAAATAATTTTAAATAAACATCTTAGTTTATTAAATATTTTATGTTGTTTTGACACTAATGATTAAATGTTATAATTGCTGCGTAAAACACTAAAATTTGGTGTAAGAAGCATTTTATAATTAAGATATGCAAATTGATGTTAAACAAGAAACGCAAAACCATAATTTTCGTTATAATTCCTGACAACTTCTCCCTCTAAATTACATAATCCTATTTATTTAAAAAAATGTTTAATAATTAATCAATGAAATAAATAAGCAATTTATTTCATATACGTGTAAACTATTTAAATGAGCCCAATACTATCGCATTATAAACCTAAACGAACTTTTTATCTTACAAGTGTGCTTTTTTCGTACATTATACCATTGATTTCGGTGACAGAAATTTCACTTACAAGAGAGAAAAAGCTGTCAGTTCTACTAACAACTGAGTAAATCTGTCAGTTGTAATTAAAAATTGTAATTTTGAATTGAAAATACTAGGAAAATATTTGTTAAAGTATATTTATTTAAAATTATTAAATTATTAACATTTTTGCGTTTATTATTTATTTATTCGTGTGGTAGATTTTTAATATTGTATTGTGAGGTAATGGTACGTATGGTACTTTAAATAGTTACTACATTAATAATGCAGTTATGACCAATACATTTCTAATTCTTATAAATGTTAACATTAACGGTACAATTCGTGTTGTTAAAGTACTTTTCTTTATTTTCACTAAAAGCTACTTCTTTGTTCTGTTCCACAATCGCGATTTCATAATTAACACTTGTAGAGCTGTACTCTCATTTCCACGAATTCATTTATTAGCAGAATGGAATAAATGCCAACTTAACAATAAGTTATCAATTTGGAATGACATTGACAACCCTCCTGCTAAAAGACTTAAATCTCGACTATTTAAGTACGGTTTTTTCTGAAGTTGAAGAGTGAAAAAAATTATGGTCTAGAGCTTATGTTTTTAATAAACATCTCATTCATAATTCAACAATAGAAGTCCCGGGCTTTGATCAAAAAAGAAAAATTTGGTCAAAAGTAAATCGCATAAGAACAGGTCATTCAAAATGTAACTCTATGTTGTTCAAATGGGGTGCAATTTCTAATCCAAATTGTGACTGTGGAAACGAACCAGAGACCATTACACATACTGTAGAGGATTGTCAATTAGCGAAGTTTAAAGGAGGGTTTCCAAACATTCATAATTTAACGGATGAAGCAATATTATGGCTTACGAATCTGAAGGACATCTGAAGTTCAGCAATTTTTTGTATTCTTGTCTTGATTATCTGTTTTTCCATTATTTTGTTTTGTTATTTCTTTAACCTACTATTTTTTCGTCATTGTCATGACTGGCGCTTGGACTGGTCCATTATATGTCGTCATGCAATGGCTGTGCTGTTATATTTTATGTTCTTATTTACCTTCTATAATGTTTACACACTTAATTAATATTATTACATGTGAACACTAGGGTGGGTAAGGGTTGGCATGTTTAGTTTTAGTGGTTTTCCTAAACCTTGAAGTAAATGCTTTGCCAAGACAAACCAATATACTATTGCACACGGTTTTGTCACCACACTATGCAGGTTTATACTGATCTTCTGGGGCGCCATACATAACACTTACATCACAATACAATATTTGTATAATGTACCATACGAATAAATAAATAAAACATATTAGCAGTAATAGCCTTGTTTTACTTCACAATCGCGATTAAATGGTTTATATTTGTAGAACTGTTACATCCATCTCTAAGAATTTTTTTCGCAGTTCTTACTTTATTCTGCAGGAAATCCTTCAACGACACCATCACTCTTCCAGCCACCGAATCGCTTCAGAGTTCTTACATCGGCACCACAGTCAGACAACAAAGTAGCAGCCGATCTTCGAAACGCGTGTCCGGTATAAATTTCGGAGTTTTTTTAACTTAAGAAATTTTGCTATCAATTGTAGCATCTTTTCAAAACTGTTAATGCCAATGGGTTTTAGTGAAAGGAGCATGAATCAGGAGAAGATTGCCTTTGTCTTCTACATCGATGATACATATTTTTAATAACTCATTACACTTAGAGCCGCCAGAAATTGAGAAAACAACCTACACAAAAAATGCAAAAATTTAATACTTTATTGACATACGTCAAAATGTATACGTATTTTTACTAATAAAAACGTGTCATTAACCGCGTTAAGAAGAAATTTATCGATCTCATCTCTTGAAAGAATCAATGGTTTTTTTGCTTCATATCCAACAAGTTTTCGTTTCAAGAATGCAGTTCATTTGCAGTACCTCCCTATGTCCACATTTTACGTGTAAATTTATCGCAGCTTTCAGCATTGAGTACTTCGCTCAAAGAGAATACGATTTGTATGTTTGTGACTATAAAATACAACATGTTTTAATGCATAACATACCCATGCAGTACATGAGTTACCAATAAAACCTCTTTCGTGTTGACATTCAAAGAGTTCTCCGCTTTCCACTTGACAAATAGATCATAGTCTTCCTGGTAGATACGTTTTGACTTTACCGGAAGCAAATTGAAAACTGCGGCATCGAAGTCCAATTGGATATTTTTTGGAAGAAACTTCATTTTTATTAATTTTGAGAAAATTGGGGAAAACAATAAGACTGTTTATTTCATAACTATAGCAACCACAAGTCACTACGAAAACTGATACATTGATCCACGCTGCTACTGTTATAGGCGGATATTTACTTGAATTTCTTGGATTTTTTTTACAATGCACCTGTAAGATAAAATGTCGTATATCACACGTGATTGAAATGCCATTACAAAACTCGTGAGAAGTGTCAAAATTCTCACTCGCATATAATGATGCATTTTTAACACTTATAATATACTATTTTTAATTACAGAATTTATATTACACTCTATTACATCTTAAATGTTACTGTTTTTAAATGTGCTTGTATGCGTAATAGATATATGATCATATTGTTGTGGTATGTAACGTGCAAACTACAAAGTTCACTTGCTTTGACAAGCATTTTCCAAAATCTCATTTAACAGTTACTATAAGATTTACACACATTAGCATCCCATCAACCGGCTTTCTTTCTGTAAGGAAAGCTGATTCCGTCAAGAAGAAGTGCATGGGATGTATATCAACAGAAAAGAACGACAGTTTGGTTATCCTGCATTCCGTCATCACTTTTCACCTTGTCGGACTGGTAAGCCACATGTGGTGAACACAAACAAATCCTTTCAAGGTTATGTACTGCACTCATTTCTTTCATAAGCCTAAACCACGAGTACATAATGTCTAAAATGAAGGGTTTTTGCGTTATTTCACTTTTTCCGGAAATATTGACGTTTTGAAAAAAATGAAATAACTTGGTTATCCTGAAATGATAAAATTGTAGGTATCTCCAAAAATCCGCAAGAGTTAAATACCTACAACCTTACCATTACAAAGCTTATAAAATTCTATGTTCAACGGCACATGAAAAATTAGGTATTTTTCTATATTGGGTCAATATACAGTTTAATCTTGGAGCAACATATGAATGAAACACAGTGCAATATTGTACCAATATTGGTAATTTGTATTGGGTCATTAGAAATTATATTGGTCCAATATTACCAAATATATTGGTTCAGTATAACGACAAGTTGTAAAATAACATTGGACTAATTTCATTTCAATCATAAATAAATCATTAAATCGTTTAATACACTCACAAAATTAATACAATCCAGAAAAAGAAATATTAGTAGTTATTGGATCTTTTTGTCTTTCTTTCCTCCCACCCTCTCGGCCTCCAGCCGTAGCTTAAGCAATGCCAACAATCTTTTGATATAGTTTATTTGCTGAAAAATGTAACATAAGAGATTATGTCGTAAAATAAAATCTACTTAGAAGGCGACCAGTTGTATTCAATATGCACCTGAAATGCAAAGTAAAAACCAGTTCTATATGGGCGAAAATTGCTTAAAACAAACCTTATGGAAATTTGACAACAATAGAACAATAAGTTTCAGCGGTTCTCAATATTTTTTAGTATTTTATTTGTTAGAAACAAAATTTGATTTATTAAAAGTCATACATGTATCAATAAATAGATAAATTTTACCGTAAGTAAAGGAATATACAAAAAATACACAATAAGATTTCAAAGATACTTTTAATATGTAATTAGGAACAAATATAATTAATTATTGCTCACAAATAATGAATGAATTCTGTAAATGATGGTAATAGGCTACGAAGAATTTAGCAAATCCATTAAAATCAATTAGTGGAATAATGAAAGAAAAGTTTTTCCAAATATATATTGCAATATAATCACTGCGCCAGCTTATTATCGTATGGAACCCGTGTGCAATGGATGCTACTGAAGCTTTTGTTGAATGTGTACGATTATTTTGAAAAGGAGGAGAATCATAGTGGGCCACTTACTTCAGTAATGGCTGTTCAGCAAAGAACGGCAGATGCGGTACAAGTAAGCAGACAAACAGTGGCGAGGACATGCTCTATGCAAGAAAGTGCAAGTGATTTAAAGAGAATTACATATTGCCGGCCTAAAAAATGTACGACGTACCTACCAGAGACCACAAAGGAAACCACTTGATGTATGCAAAGAAAGAGCATATAACTCTAGACACATTGTTAGCCGTATTAAAATTGAAATATGTTTGTGATATTGGCAGATCAAGCTTATACCTTGTACTGAAGGAAATGAGTTTTAAATTTAAGCAGACCAATAACAGACGAGGTTTATGCGAGCAATCCCATGTGGTTTCCATGCGTAATGTATTTTGGAGAAAGTACTTAAAAAATCTACAGTCCAAAATTCCACACGAGTTTGTCTTTTTAGGCGAAACATGGATTTTTAGTAGAGGTGCAAGTAAACGTAGTTGGCAAGATGATAGTGTTAAAAGTTTAAAGCAACCTACTAAAGCTTCCGATGGTAAACGTTATATTATTGTCCATGCTGGTGGCCGAAATGGTTTTATAGAAGGGGCAGTTTAATATTTTCTAGTACCAAGAAATCCGCAGATTACCACGATAATATGAATTCGGTATTGTTTGAGAAGTGGTTTGAGGAATGCATCTTACAAAATCTTAAACAGCCGTCAATCTTGTTCTTGATAACGCATCCTACCACACACGCAAAAGTGAAAAACGTCCGACAGCTTCTTCAACCAAAGACGATATTAGAGCGTGTAACGGAATGTTACAAATCTTTATATCAAACTTTTGGTTCGTACTAGGCTAGCTCAGTTTTAATATGGGATTGTTTGTAAATTAATTAAACATAATTAATTTTATTTAAATTTAATATAGGATTAGTTTATTTGTGAGATAAAAAGAAAATTCATTATAATTCTTAATTGAGGCGCTAAACATAATTTAATTTAACATTAAATACACAATTCACGATAAAGAATTTAATCGTGTTTGATTCAATTCGTACGACGCGCAAATATAGTAATTGTGAAAAACGCATGCGAATAATGTAAATTTGTAAAACAGTACCTTTCAAATTGTGTAAAATACAGTACCTAGAATGCACTATAAACTCGCACACACCAACGACGATGTTGTCCAGGTTAAGGTCCGTAGCCTTCTCCTGGCGATTCTGCTGCCCCAGCCTTCTTTCTTTATGATTTAAAATTTCCTCTCTAATGTCTGCTCACTTAACTTAAAATTTACACCGTAATTAGATTAACCACAAGGTTATTAATTCAACTCATTACTTCATACGTAATTCAATTTATAAGTAATCGTACCGAATCGCGTTTTTAGAATTGTACAGGTCGGCGATGATTTCTTCTTGAAATCTCGGCGACGATTAAAAAATATTTCCATCGAGTTCACGGTCATCTCAAAAAAAAATGCTTATCAAAAAAATGCAGGTGTTCGCAAAACCACAAGCTCGCCATTGTTTTCCATCTTAATCTCACTACGTTGCGTCTTATAAACTAAACCTTCAACTTAACTATAATGTTACATTAGCGATAAACAAAATTTCTTATCTTTTCATTACACTTAAAATTATATTCCCGTTACAAGCGTGGTTAAAAAGTAAAAACATACAATTTGATACTATGATGTTCAAGGCTCAGTTGTTACAATTAGTGCACGAAACCATCGAGGTTCGTAAATAAATATAGTTGTCGATGAAATGGCATTAAAGTACGGCCACGAAGTTTTGCGTCTGCCGCCATATCATTGCCATTTCAATCCCATTGAATTTGGTGTGGGGAATTGCGAAGAAGTTTTACGACGACCATATAGGCGCTACTTCAGGAAAAGAAGAAGACGTGCTTAAAACTTGGAACGACGCATTAACTAAAATAACTCCAGGCGTGTGGAATTGCTGTGTAACTCACACAGAAGAAATAATCAAAGACACCTACAAGCGTGAACAAATTATAGACGATGTGCGACCTTTGATTTTTACTGTAAATACGGATAGTGACTTAGAAGACGATCACTTTACTTTTAGTGATATTGACAACGATCTCTAAATAATATCCAAGTGTAGCAATAATTAATTATATTTGTTCCTAATTACATATTAAAAGTATGCATTGAAATCTTATTGTGTATTTTTGTATTATCCTTTTACTTACGGTAAAATTTATCTATTTATTGATGCATGCATTATGACTTTTAATAAATCAAATTTTGTTTGTAACAAATAAAATACTAAAAAATATTGAGAACCGTTGACCCTTAAGTAGTTGAAACTTATTGTTCTATTGTTGTCAAATTTCCATAAGGTTTGTTTTACCAACTTTCGCCCGTATAGAACTGGTTTTTACTTTGCATTTCAGGTGCATATTGAATACAACTATCGGTCGCCTTCTAAGTGGATTATTTACGACTTAATCTCTTATGTTACATTTTTCAGAAAATATACTATATTACACATTTCTCAGCGTTAGCAAATTTAGATTGTACATCTACTAAAAACATAATACTAAATAGTCCACAATTATAAAAAAAATTTATTTACATTGAATATACTCAATATAC
Source organism: Abscondita cerata (assembly GCA_030710515.1). Lineage (NCBI taxonomy): Eukaryota > Metazoa > Arthropoda > Insecta > Coleoptera > Lampyridae > Abscondita > Abscondita cerata. Next base: position 53,616 of record JALBCR010000065.1, on the reverse strand, counting down.
TATTGGCGCGGAGTAATAAACCTGTCAGAATTATCGAATCTCCCGTATTGCAGTGGCGTAGGTACTTGATACGTTTGGAAAATCATATTTTTAGTAGATAAATATATTATAATAGTAAAATCTACCTTGATATGAATTATTATGTGGTTTCTTTTATTGTTTCAATCCTTACTTTGTGGAATCTATTTTTCATAGTAAATAATTTAATTCAGTAATATTCCACCGTTTAATAAGATATAATAGATACAAAAACTTTTGTAAAACACAGCATTTGAATATAAAATTAAACCCTAAAATCGATAAATGACAAATGTGTCGTTCTCAATTTGTCTATTTTAAATTTTAATTTTATATAGGTACGTATACTGAGTTTTACAAAAGTTATGAATCTATTTGTATCTTATTAAACTGTGGAATATTTCAAAAAAAATTATTTACTGTTATGTGGTTTGTTAAATGTTAAGTTAAATGACCAAGCGTAATGTGCCTGAAACAGTGTTCTACTCTCTAAACACCATTTATTGTAACCATGAGTGAGTATTGTCAGTTATTTTTAAATATACCTATTTTACCTACTAATGTCTTGTTATTTAAATGAACATTTTTATGCCTGTTACTTTTATCTATTCATTTTGATATGTTTCCATGACAGCCACATAATTTTATTATTGAGCAAAATTTACTTTTTGATGCCTAAAAATCGGTCCTCGCAAATTAATTGTAATTGTAATAAATGTACTGACGATATCTGCATTACTATTTTATTTTATATTTATGTCATATATTATTTATATGTTATTTATTTTATTTGTATAGTAGATCATATTACAAATTTTATTTCTTACGTATTATATACCATTATTTTTGTATCTTTGTATAATACCCCACATCTACGGCTATGATTCTCGTTTCGTCAGTACCTGGGCTGATGGCAACGTGTTTACACAGATTAAACTATTGTTCTCAGACCCTAGATGGATCGATATGCTGCAAGAGCGGCACAATGATCGTATTTTGGTTAGAATTTATTGGTTTTTACTTAACCGTAGAAGTACCGCTTTCACAAGAAAATAAAGAATTATTTCAAGCAATTATGATTTATTACTCCGCGCCAATAGTATACAGACTATAGCTTTAAACAATTTTAATTTGCTAAATGGTCTTTTTCCTTTTCGTTCTTTTAAGGAATACAATAAACAAATTTCTTTGCTCATTATTCTTTTTATTATTGATTGAGACTTGAAAACACATTATCTGAAGAATTAGAACAATGCAAAACACAAAGTTCATTGATATAAACATTAATAGTTTTTATTATTTTTCTACGTTTAGTAGCTCGAGAGTAATATGTGTAAACATGAAAGCATTAACATTTAATAAAAGATACTAGAGATAGGTACTTAACTCAGCTCAACAATTATAACGATAGATTAAAAACGTAAAAATCAAAAACTTTCTAGCGCCTATGATATCTCGTACGCGCGACTTTTGTATGTTAAAAAATGTAAAATGCTAAAGGAGTGTTTGTCAGTTAAGATTACGAGTACACCTGCCGAGTACCGGTTTTAAGTCGTATAGAAAATTAAACAACAAAATATAAAACATGAAAAATAATCTAAATGATAGGTATAAGTCGCGGGGCTCCCCAGGTAGCGCCAATTGGTTCATACCGAAGACCTATTTATGATCATACAAATAAAACCAATCATATACTCTTTTACATTGGTTTTACATATAAATCCAACATTGGGTCTATATTTAACCTGTATATTGAACTAAGTTAGTAATTCCACATTCAGCCAATATAGCTGAATATATTTTATACAATATTGGAGTTTTGTTGTTTGGTGATATGGGTCTAATATTGGCTGATTTTTCTCGATGGAACCTTAGACGTTATGGTTAAACCTGACAGAATAATAAACTGAAAATTTTTAATTAGGGGTTATGGATGTACCAAATGAAAATATGTATGATATTTTGCAACTTCCAGTTATACGGAAAGTTGACGTCAGTTTCGTTATTTTAAATAGAATATCCCGTCTATGTTTGACTTTTTGAATTGCTGACTTAATTCTACATAAGTTTTAATAACAAAGTGCTATACCTAACTGTATTGGTTTTTTGAGATACCTAATGAATATTTTACAAAAAATATTAAGGTTTCACTGTAACTTAGAAACTCTGGTAATTCACTGATCAATAGCAATTCTTAGATATTTACTATTTAATTTTATTACTTTAAGATTGTTCTAAGATATCCTTGCAAAAGATTTTAATATTTTTATACAGGCCGAAAGAAAATTGACGGTAAATTTGGGAAATGAAAATTGCCAATAACTTTTTTTAAATAGCAACTCTCTATTTTTTTACTCTGTAGAATTTTGATGTCAATTTAGAAAAAAAAATCATGACATATCCCTATACCCAAGTTTAACGCTTTTGAGATTAAGTGAATTTTTACAGTTAGCACAGAGTAATAATAATAAACAATGAAAATTGATGAAAAATTTTCTAACTGCATTTTTGGCTCAGTCATTGTCATCATTATTAACCCATCACAAAATTGTCGGCTTTTTTAGTATATTTTATACTTCCAAATACAATAATAAAAAATTAAAAGTTTCTTAAAAAATATTATAAACGCCAACAATCAATAAAATATAACGTATCTGTCTTTAATTTGACGTAAATGCAAGTGTTGTCATGTAGAACACCGTGTTTTACTGTATGTAGTTCTAAAAGCGGCATTGAATCTCAAATATGTTTAAAATTTTTACTAAAACTACTTTTAGAGACGAATTTAAAATCATCGGTGAATACGGCCCAAGATCTCTTTCGTACTGCAAGAAAATTGGTTGGAAACGACGGGCAGTAAAAGAATAATTTGGAATCTGGTATCAAGTGGTTAATCGTCAACAATAAATCCTAAGCGGTTACAATAGGGAAGTTTCTTTGCGATCTCAGAAGATAACTCAAAAAGGAATTGAATTCTAATTATAAAATCGTGCTTTTATACTGTAAATTTATTTTAGGTCAGTAGAATTAAAATTTAAATCGGAAATAATTCCAAAAAAGATTTTATTGTTTTAATGTTTTTAGTTGTGGCCCAATATGAATCTCCTAGGTTTTCCCCCTCGGCAGAGTTGTGCTTAAGTAGTGGGGGGTTAAAATGTACCCCCTAAGTGGTATTTTTGCGGTTTTACGGTTATATCTCGTAAAGCACTCAAAATATCAAAAACATTGTTTGTTAAAAGTTGTACGGCATGGAACACATATTTTTTGCTTTATCCGTTTCTAAACTAGTAGGCATAAAAGTTAAACAAAAAATAACATCGAAAAAATAGGCAAGGTGATAACATTAATAATTAGTGTTCACAAAGAGCTGTTACAATTGGAAAACGGTTGTAGTAACTAAGTTGTAATAAGGCTCTACCAATTATATCTTGTGTAGTTTTTCGGTATCTTTCTTTGTTTTTGCACAAACACAAAATTAATCTGATAATCGCGGCAATGTGATGAAAATGATATTACTGTTACGGGGCTGATTTTAATCGCATTAAAAAAAAATATTTTTATTATCTTTTATAATCCTTACATAAACACAGAAAATTAGTCAGAGTAAATAGCTGACTTGAAAACTTTAATAGCATTTGAACTTGCGAAAACGGTTCCAATTAGAAAACGGTTAAACCTATTGAATTGGTTTTGGTTTTATTATATACCAAATTTAATGCTCAACTAATTATCTTTTGTTGTTTTTGAACAAGCACGGATTTTGTGAACTCAAATTTTTTCAATGTTACATTTTTTCCAGATTACATTTATGTAAAACGATAAAACTACCAAAAAACTAAATTATATATAATTAGTAGGGCATTAAATTTGCTTTAAAATTTGGATATAACCAACTCAATAACTCAAACCGTTTTCGAAATGTTACAGTTCTTATGAAGCATATAATTTTTAAAGTTATAAGTAAGCGATTTTTTCCGTCAGATTTTCTTTATGAGACTAAAAGTAGCTCCGTAGCATTAATATCTTTTTTACTGTATCGGTTTTTGTGAATCAAACGGTTACCACATTGCCGTAATTATTATATTAATCTTGAGTTTGTGCAAAAACGAAGAAAGATACCCAAAACTACGTTAGAATAATTGGTAGAGCTTTAAGTTTTCTTTAAAATGAGCCAAAAATTAGCTCGGTAACTATGACTCTAATTGTAAGCACTAATTTTTAAAGTAATTACCTTACCTACTTTTTCGGTGTCATTTTTTGTTTAACTTTGATGCGCACTGGTTTACGAGAAACCGCATAAATATCACTTTTGGGAGTATATTTTAACTCCCCACTACTTAAGCACAACTTTGCCGAGTAGGAAAACCTAGGATAAGCATATTGAGCTTCAATTAAAGACATTAAAACAATATAAACTTGTGTAGCAATTATTTTCCGATTTGTCTATTTTTTTGGTTTTATCCTACTGAACTATTTATGAAGGGGGGAAATTTTCATGCACAATTGATTTGTAGGTAGAAAAAATTACGGCAAAATAACTTTTACTTATTTTAAAAACGCTATCTAGTGATAGTGCTACGTGAAACAGACAAATTCAAAACACAACAGAAGTAGTGAATTACTTATAACTTGGAAACAAACATGTCTTCGTTTTGCCACCTATCGTAAGGGGCTTAGCCTTACAATAGGTGGCAAAACTATAACTATGTTACCTTTTCGACATGGTCTAATCTCGGAAGACGTTTTTTTTTGTTTCAATGATAACTCCGGCCGTGGAAGCCTCAATTTTTACATTATAACTTTTCCTTAATTTTTCCTCATATTCCTCATGTACCTATTTTAAAAGAAAAGAAACTTATTATAAAATTTCTAACAAAATTGAGTCACACAAATTAAGTAACACATTTTTAGAATGTTACAGCTCAGAAAATTTCGCAAAAACTAAACAAACGCAAATGAGAAGTAATTTGCATTTTTCATTGAAAAGATAGTAACTTGCAGAAATAAAAAAAAATCGAGTGGTTTATAGGCTGGAGTTCAAAAATCCGTCTCAATGACAAGAGCGTAGTGAACAAAATAGTTTTTTTTAACTATCTACAAGAAACACAATGAAAGATATTTACTTTCATAGAAAAAAAAGTTCTATAGGCGCTATTTTAAGAAATGTTTTGACGCCTTTCTCTGTAAAGAGATCCGATTTTTTTGTTGGCAGGAATCATTTTTCAAAAATACGACCCGTTATCAATTTCAACCCAATAATTGTACTTTGCGATACATATCCAGTGTAAATTTTAGGATTGAATATATGCGCCACAGTGTAGAAGCTTTCATGTTCTCGATTTGATTTTAAAATGAGCAGTAAAACTGGTTCGATATTTACTGTATTTTTTTTACACCAGTTTATAACTTTCTCACACTTTTGAATATGATTATCAATAGGAACTCATAATTTAATTATAATATAATAATGTAAAGATATTTAAATTTGAAGTTCAAATTGTTAATTTATTTTAGTAACACAACAGAACTAACATAATATTTCTACAAATATTACATTTTGAAGTTATGTTTATTTTTAAAATTTAAAAAGAATGTGGCACTCAAAATATTGTACGTTATTTTTGTCGGCTTTCGACCTCGCGTGTCTTTCACTTTCGTTCTGCTATGGGTTACTTTCGACACTGGTTTCGTAAATTACTATTACACGTGTTATTGTTTTTAGTCGTGATTAGAATAACATCTTTATTGGTATAATATTGCACAAGTACATGCACATCTTATAAATATAAATGAAATTTGAGAGAAAATTGGAATTGTGCATATACAACTTTATATTCACTTTATTGTTCCTTTTAGGTAATTACTAATACAGCGCCAAAACTCTTTATTTTTTTCACATAAATTTAACCAATAATGCGATTTTAAAAAGCTTATTAAAGAAACACAAAGAAAAAAAGCAAACAAGTTTCGAAATTGTTTACATGCAAAGATGTAATTAAGCTTTGTTGTATTTTATTCAAATGCTTCGGTAAATTTATGTGACATTAATCTTTTTCAACGTTCAAAAATAGTATTTAATTGCTGTAACGATAAAATATTATTTACTTTAAACGTTGTATACACCCATATGGCAAAAAAACGAATGAAAAATAATTTGTTTTCTTTTCATGAATGTAAGCAAATTTAATTACAACCCCACTTTATTTGTGTTTCAACACCCGATGGTTTACTTCCATGCAATAAATTGTATTTACCATATATTCAACACATTTTATCAATAACATTCTACGTTAATGCAAGCGCATTTTTAAATGATTCTTTATTTTAAGTAATTTAAATATTCGAATTAATGTAATTATGTATTAACTGATGGGGAAGTAATAGTGAGCATAGTTGTTAAATTCAATTAAAAGTACAAAAAGCTTTTTGAAATGTTAACTACATAATTATGTTTAAAACTAATTCGGGATTAAATGTTTCCGAATGAACGTTTGGTAAATTTAAAACTTTGGATATTTCTAATTAGTTCCATTTTTTTTTCACAATTATTTAATTAACAATCAAATAATGAACTAATGTATTTCTTTCTATCTTTTAATGACATTCATTTTGCTTTTTATTTCAACGTTCAGAAGTTACCTTGCGAAGTGTAGGGTTAAAAATTTTAAGAAGAATGTATAATGTAAGAATGTATAATTCAGGCAAGATTACGATAAATGCTAATCTAGTTTTGAAGCTATTTAGCTTTTTTTACTAAATAGGAAAGGTTTTTTTTTTTTATTTTTTACTGTGAATTTAAAGTAGTTATTTAGATATAAACATATGTGTTCGGTTGAATTTAATTTTAGGAGTAAATATAATAACCTACAATGTTTGTGATTAAAACAAGTATAACCCTGGTACACTCATGAAATTTAAAACTTGGACACCACCATTTCTGTAAACAAAAGTTTGCACATTGTGAAGCGGGCTTAAGGGTATCATTTACAATTCTAACAGCAGGTAGTCTCAGCAGGGGTTATCTTACAGAAGGACTGTAGAATGAATCATTACACTAAGCACGTTTTAGAAAATAGGTAATTTACGTTGCTTACTTAATTTTTTTCTTTAAAGAATATATTTGAAGGTATCGCTAATTAAACACCATAGCTCGATTAATTATCGAATCAAAATTTTGTTTAGGAAATGTTTACAAAATAAAATTAGAAATAATTTTGATTTAAAAACGTCTACAAGCAATAACTTTTAAATTAAATCAAAAACTAAACATGGTTATTTGGGTTGACTGATTATTACTTATTTTTAAATAAATCTAACCTACTAATTATTGTAAGTTATTAAAAAAAATCATTAAACTCTCTATTCATAATATTTAGTCCTTACAAAATGTATATTTTATGACGTTTCATTTTTTCTGTAGTTAATATAAAAGTGAAAATAAAAACTAAGGCAATTCTTATTGTCAACGTATATATTTAGTTTTTGACAAGAATTTATTACATAATTATAATTAAGATACCAAGTTATAGTTTAAAATTAAATGAAAACTTTTTTTTAAATAAAGGTATTACTATATAAATAAATATAAGAAATCAATAATGGGTGTGACCTCCATTATTATTGATACATTCTTGGAGGCGTCTGCTCATTGACGCTATCAAGGTATCAATATAATTAATATTAATCGTTTCCCATGCGGTATCAATGGCTGCAATTAGTGCATTACGGTTTACTGGTATAAAATTTGGCCCTTGTTGTCTTCGGATAACAGCAAGTATTCGAGCCCAAACATTTTCGATAATGTTAAAATCTGGGCTTTTTGCTGGCCAGGGTAACAGCTCCAAGTTATTTGTTTGTATCCAGTTGCGCACAACCTGCGAATAGGGTCATCATATCCCGATAGTTAATTATCGAATGTTCCAAGAAAATATGTGTAAATAGTAAATGGATTCGGTATTAGACCATCAGAAAGGTTGGACGTGTTTTCAATTTGTGCGGAAAAAGTCAGTTTAAGTAACTATAATTAAATAATGGACGGTTAGGTTTTGTATGAAGGTGTATGTAATCAATTGTGAAATGCGTTATAGAAGCAGATAACAATGTGTTAAGTGTGATAGGTAGTGATAGGAGATATATGTACATAATATGAACGTAAGTGATAAAGGAACGTATTTATAGTTTATTTTGACTTAATTTAATACATTCGTGAATCTTTATTTAATTGGGGACGGGTTGAACAGTTATTTAATAGAATAAAATTGAACAATTATAGTTAAAACTGGGGATCGTTAGAAATAGGAATTAATAATTCGTGTGTACAAGCGGAATTACTAAAAATGTCAGAATCGGAAGGATCATTGTCGGAAACAAAAAAAGAAGAACGGAAGAAGAGCTGTTCAAAGTCTTTAGGAAAAGTAAAAAGTGGGAAGATCACCTGAGAAAGCCGATGAAAGGAGGGAGGAAAAAGTAGAGTTGAGAAAAGCACGGGAAGAACTGAAGATGATGAAGAAATAAGAAACATATGGAAAGAAATGCTGAAGGAAATAAAAGAAATCAAATTAAATCAGGTAAAAACTAATGAGGAAATTAAAGAGATGAAAGAAGAAATGAAAAAAATTACTGAAAGGCTGGAACAAAATGTAAGACTTTGGAAGAAAAATGCGAAAGTTTAGAGAGAAGAGTAGAATTTCTAGAGAAGGAAGACAAGAAGAAAAATTTGGTGATTAAGGGAGTGGAGATAAGAGGAGGAAGAAAAGAAATAAAAAAGAAATAGAAGATATGATAAAAGAGACGTTAGGAATCGAAAAGAAAATTGAGGAAGCTACGGAAATAAGAAAAGGTATAGTGATAATTAAAATGGAAAATATTGAAGACAAGAGAGAAATTCTAAGGAATAAAGGTAAAATGAAAGGCACGAAAATATATATAGATGAAGATTTGACAAAGAAAGAGAGGGAAATTCAAACAATCATAAGGATGGAGGCAAAGAAATTGGAAAAAGAAGGAAACATAGTGAAAATTGCATACAAAAAATTTGGGTTGGAGGAGAAGAAAGAAGATGGATAGAGAAGGAGAGACAGATAAGAAAATGGTTACCAAAAACTAATCAAAGATATAGGGGGAAGAGGAAATGGGAAAAGGAGGGGTTAAGAAAAATGGGAAAAAATTAAAGAAAAAATAAAATACTTTTTGGAACATTGCGGGTATAAAAATAAGGGGGGAGAATTTTGGAAATATATAAAGGATTTTAAAATGGTGGGCATGGTGGAAACTTGGATGGAGGAAAAGGATTGGGAGGTTTGGAAGGACAAAATGCCAAATGAATTTGTATGGGAAATTCAATATGCGGAAAGAAAGGAAAAAAGGGGAAGAGCGAAAGGAGGAATAATTATAGGAGTAAAAAAGGAGTGGGAAATAGAAGAGGAGGGAAAAGTAGAGAAAATTAAAGGGATGATGAATACGCGAGTAAAAACAGAAAATGGAGAGAAGTATAACATACTGACGATTTATGGAAGAGAGATGGAGGAAACTAAAATGATCATTGAAAAGTATATAAAAGAAAGAGAGGAAGGCAAGCTGATTATAGGGGAGATTTTAATGCCAGAATAGGGGAAGAAGGAGGAATAATGATAAATGGAAGAGTTAAAAATAGGAGATCCATGGACAAAAAAATAAATGGACAAGGAAGAAGATTATTAGAGCTATGTGAAGAAAGAGGTTGGATAATTATGAACGGAAATATGGAAGAGGGTGGAAAAGGAGAATATACATACATAAGTGAAAGGGGCAGTCTGTAATCGACTATGTATTATTAAATGAAAAATGTAAGGAGGACGTGGAATTGCTAAGAATTGGAGATGAAGTGGAATCAGACCACCAACCATTGGAAGTGATCATGTTGGAAGAGGAAGAAGAGAATCTAGATGAAAAAAATAAAGAATGGGGAGAAAAGAAAATATGGACAGAAGAGACAGTAAAAATATAAAGAGAAAATGGAAGAAATGAGAGAATACTAATAAAAATGAAGGAGGCGACGGAAAAGAGAAAGTACAGAAAAAAAAAAAAGAATTAGGAAACAAGAAAGAATGGTGGAACAAAGAGTGTGATAAGGGGAAAAGAGAAGTGAGGAAAGGAAGACGAAATTGGAAAACAGGAAAGATAGAGATAGAACAATACAAAAGTAAAAGCAAATTTCAAAGAAATATGTGAAAGAAGAAAGAAAGAATATAAAACACAGATGGGGAAAAGGATAGAACAAATAGAAAATGAGGGACAAGCATGGGAATTTATTAACCAAAGAAGGGGAAACAAAAAGGATGGAAATAAAAATAGAAGGAAACGAATGGGAAGAATACTGCAAGAAAATGTTAAAAGGAACGGAAGAAAAGTAACAAGCAAAGAGATGGAGAGGAAAAAATAAGGCATAGAGAAGGCGGGATAGAAAAAGAGGAGATGGAGAGAGCAATAGAAAAAGTGAAAATAGGGAAAGCAGAAGGGACGGATGGAACGCAAGGAGAACAATGGAAATACACTGGAGAAAAATGAGAGAACAGCTAAGAAGGATATACAAAAGAATATGGAAAGGAGAAGGAATACCCGAAAATGGAAGGAGGCAATAATATGCCCAATATACAAAGGAGGGGATACAAAACAAGTGAAAAATTACAGAGGGATAAACCTAACGAATGTGGGATACAAGATATATGCTGAAATTATAAGAGCAAGATTAGAAAAACAATTAGACGAGAAGAAAATTATCCCAGACTGGCAAAACGGATTTCGAAAAGGAAGAGGGACGATAGATAATATTTACATACTAAAACACCTAGTTAATCAAGAAATAGAAAAGAAAAGAGGAAAGGTATTTGCTATATTTTTGGACATTAAGGCAGCGTTCGACAACGTGGAAAGGGAACGATTATGGAAAATTATGGGAGAAGTGGGGATAGACAAGGATGTGAAAGACGCAATAGAGGAAATATATGAGGAGACAAAATGTAGAACGAGAGTGGGAATGAAATTGGGAAGAGAGTTTTGGACGGAAAGAGGGCTAAAGCAGGGATGTCCATTAAGCCCTAGCCTATTTTCAATATATATTAGAGATTTAGAAGAAGAAATGAAGAAAAATCAGGTAGGAGGAATTGTAATTGGAAGAAAAAGGTATGGGTGCTGGCGTATGCGGACGATATTGTCGCATTAGCGTCAAAGGAAGAAGAGATGAGAGGGGTGATTAAAGTTTTGAAAAGCTACCTGGAGAAAAAAAAATTAGAAGCAAATGTTGAGAAAACGAAAATAATAGAATTTAAGAAGAGAAAAGGAAGACCAAAGGAAAATAAATGGTGGTGGGGGAGGAAGAGATAGAGAGAGTAGATAAGTATAGATATTTAGGGTACACTATTAGATATGACAATAAGGATGGGGATCACATAAAAGTGTTGAGACAGAAAGGAAATAAAATAGTCGGGCAAGTATGGGGATAGGAGAAAAACATTTGGAAAGGATGTAAGAAAAAGAATATGGATTTTTGAGAGGCTAGTAAGAAGTGTGATGTTGTATGGGGCGGAGATTTGGGGATGGAAGGAATGGGATGAACTGGAGAAGATTCAGGAAAAATATGGTAAGTGGACGTTAGGACTTGAGAAAGAGACACCGGGTTATATAGTCGAAGAAGAACTAAAACTAGAAAAATAAGGATACAAACAGGAAAGAGAGCTTTAAGGTATGAAGAAAAATGGTGAACAGAAAAGATAACGAGATACTCTTTGAATGCTGGAAAGAAGTGGATGGGCAGAAAAGGCGATATGGAGAAGAAGAAAGAAGAAAATATTATGAACGATGCGGGTATGCGAGAGAAGAGATCAAGAGGTTAAGACAAGAAGGAAGGCTTATGGAGGAGGAGATAATAGCAAGGGATAAGGACGTACAAATACAAGAAAGAAGAATAAGAATAAAAGAAGGTAAATATAACGAGAAGTATAGACAAATTACAACAGAAGAAGTGCCGAAGTACATTACAGACGGTAGAAGCCTAAAAGAAAAAAGAATTATAGCAAGATTTAGAGCCGGTAATGAAGAGTATGGAAACAAGTATTGAGGGGTGAGGAGGAGAGAATGTGCAGGCTGTGTGGAGAGGAATGGGAGGATATAACACACATGAAAGACGGGTGCGCAGAGCTGAGACGTGAGGAAACAGAATGGAAGACGCTGCTAGGGGAGATGGGAGAGGGGATACAATGGATGACGAAACTGTTGGAGAGAAGGAAATAGATAGATGATAGGAAAAAGAAATTTGAAGTTAAGTTGATTTGTAAATAAAATAAAATACCGATTCTTTTGTTATTTAAAAAAACAAAATAAATATATTGATTGATAGTAAATGGAATCTACTAACGTAACGTTAAGTCGTTAATTATAGTTACATAGTTCATTTTAATATGCTTATTGTAAAGCTTCGTAACCACCTGAACAACAAACCGAGGAACAAACAGAACAACGAACCGAGCGGCAATCGGAACATTAATTTGGACGGTGTTACGTATGAAATTTAGAACAGATTCGCAAGTCCTGATTGTTCCACAAACTTGTTTCAAATTTTTAATAACTAAATCATGCAGACTCAATTACTGATTAAATTCAAAGAACATAGGAATGTTAGTTTAGGACAGTTTGGCGCCGCTGTTTTGGTCACAAGACGTTTTTGACTCCGAGATATTTTGGCGACTGGACGTTTTGGGGCGTGGATATCTTGGCGCCGACCGATTCACATAAACAAGAACGAATTAAGTAGTGGAATGGGTTTGAGGTAGATATCTAAACTTTTCCTAGAGTTTAATTTCTTGCATCAAAGATTATTTAATTACATATTTGTTTTATTAATCTCTGTATGTGTTCTTACTTTCTTGTACAACAATATTATTTTTTATTTTATTTTACTCTTATAGTTTATTTCTTGTAGCAAGATACAAAACAAAGAGAAATACTAAATCCGATTACTCGTAATTATTACAAATTGTAAGCAATTTTCAGTCCAATGTTTGAAGTAAAAATGTACACGTAACGCTAAGCGGCAGCAACATCTTTGTAAAGTTGATATTTATTATCTTTGGTTCCCATGAAGAAGGTGTTTTAAAACTTCTTTTGTTTTTGTAATAAACCGAAATTTACAGAATCGCTATTATCTTTATGCTTCTAGATGTACGTTTTTAATTTTCTAGAATTTGAAATTTGTTAGAAATTTTTTCTAAATTTAATTTTTCTCGTTCTAGACCATATAAATTATAGAATATTAGGTACTTTTACCATTGATACACTTTCATGTTTAAATGCAAAATTTTTCGGTCTAAAACAATTTTTTTCGTGGCGCCGAAATATCCTAGCCCCTATCAAAGTAAGACCCAGATCAATTACTAAAATCTGGTTGTAATTGGGATATTAATTGTAGTAATTAAGGTTATTTAAAAAGAAACATTAATCTGTTATTAATAAACAAATATAAATTTAAATGTTGTAATTGCGAACTTAAAACATAAACACATAGTGGCATCAACTTGGTATTAGTACTTTGAACCTACAGCACACATGACCGCATGAACCTGTTTGTAAATCAGATGCTAGATCCATTAAGCATTATGCTCTCTAGCAACAATTAATTAAATTAAGCAATGTTTATTTTAATTTAGGAACGCAAATAGTCAATAGTACCACTGTTTGCTGATAATTTTTTTTTAAATCTAAGAATTTTGTGTAGTGGAAGTTGATCAATAGGATCAATAGTGTTTGGACGTAACTGGTGTTCAAATAAGAAACTAGGCTGGGTAGGTCATGTATTTTTTTTGACATTTAGTAATTTTTGTAAGAATCTAGCGACTACAAAGTTAGGTTAGAATTTGAGCTTTAAATTACACATTTATTTAAACATAATCAATTCTTTCCAGCGTTTACTGACCTGCCTCCAATTTCTGGTTTAGTAAGGAAAGCTTTCAGAAATTGCAAAAAAATTATAAATTGTTGTAGTATTTTTGGAGTAAAAGAATTTTTTGTTTTATACTATTTATTTTAAATTACGTGTGATTGCTCCCATTTTTCTTGAGCAGAGCTTGGACTGTACTACCCTAAGATACATCTCCGTGTTACATTTCTTCAAGGTTTTAAATATGCTTGCGCATTTCTACCCTTATTTAAATATTTATTATAAACCTAACAATTGTTCAATTTGTTTTAGATTTTGTTGCTAGCATAAACTGTAATACGCGATTACGCTAATTAGTGGCTATTGAAGCCAACATTAAAGTGAAACAAATAGTACTTTTGTCATCACAGTTAATTGTCAAATGAAATACGCATATGTCACCTCAATTTTGGGTTACACAAATTTTTCGGAATTTTACTGTAATAGTAGTTTGTACAACAAGAGTGGATATGATGTCCATATCGCACAATGACGAAGTTTCAATCGTTCAGAGTGCGATATGGACAATCCACCGAGTTGTACACAATATTTTTTCTACGACTAATCCTCAACATGGCAATTACATAGATTCTATACCTATAAAAAAAAGCGTAATATCGTTCAAGATTCGAAAAATAACTAATAATAATTTATAAGTAGCAAAATTATATGCAAGCATGCGCATATTAATTTTTTTAAAGTAAGGTTAGGGGCAAACAAACCAAATGCAATGTATATTTTATAATAAAAAATAAGAGTATTAAGCATATGTAGGCAATGGGACCAAGAAAAACAAAAATTAATGGAAAAAGGTAAAAACTAAGTGAAAGGGATTAATGGACTTACACGTATACTTAAACTTAGTTTTTAATAGGAATTGAAAAAGAAACATCATTACATGTGGTGGAATCTATGAAATAGATAACCAAACTAGCTGCTACATTATGTGTAGTTGGTTATTGCTTATAGAATAATCCAAACTAAACATTTATTTCTACCTTGTAATGTAATAACCTCATTAACAAGAAAACTCACTTCAGCACAAAGGTACAGTTGTTAAACGTACAGTTATTGTACATTACAGTCTCTTTGTTTAAATTATCACTATTGTTTTGTGTGATTGTATTTGATGTTATTATAGATCGACTTTCAGAGCTGTATTGCGTTGATGTAGAGGGAATATTCTCAATTGACTGCACAATGCTGGTACCAATCTGCTGCTTTTTATGTAATGAGTGTTCAATGTATGTCTCCATCACTACAGTGGATTTCCAGCCACCAAAATTCTTCACAGTAGAGGTACTGGCACCTGTATCTGCAACGATAGCAGCTTCCGAGCGACAAAAACAGTGTCCCGTGTATAACTCGGGATTCGTTAGTTTTAAAAATTGCGCAATTATCTTGGGTTGATTACCAATTTTATTTATGCCGTCTACCTGTTTTGTGCATTTACCCATTTGGTAATTGAGAAGAAATTGCTTTTCTGTTGTGGGTCTTAGGGCCATGTATTTTTTAGAAACTTTGTAGAATATTCCCGGTATTATAAATGATCGATCTGTTTTTGTTTTTGTGTCTCTTAATTTTACTTCAAATTCATTTCCAAGGTCTTTTATATCATTAATATTTAAACATTTTAATTCTTGTCGACGACATCCACCAGATATTCCGAAAATCAATACCACCTAAAACAATTTTATGATAATGGAGGATATTTAAATCTTTTATAACATAGAACAGGAAAGAATTGAAAAAGTGGACAACCAGATAACTCAAGTCCTACACCCAGAAGGGTATAAGGAAGGTAAACGAAGAAGAAGATAACATAAATACAATAACAGTCGAAACATTTAAAACTTACTTTTGTGAATAAATATTCTTTATCCGGAGCTTCGAAAAGAAACTTCTTAATTTGATCCGCTGTAAGAATTTTCAACTTTTTTGGCTTATAGTTACTTGATTTTAATTTTAGAAATAATCGCAATTTGCAATATATTGAAATATCAATGTTGTTTTTTAAGTTTAACATTGTTCTTAACATCGAATATGTTGTCCAAAGAGTCGAGGGTTTAATTTCTTTTGATAAATTGTCGAGGTATGCTATAACAACATTTTCAGCTTGTCCATTCCATGAATTTTTTATAAGGTAGTTCATATTTTGTTTAGATTTTTTAGGTAACAATAATTTGCAGGTCTTTTTTGCCGCTGAACGAATATGAGGGGGAGTTTATAGATTCGTGGTCCTCACTTGAAGAAGCCATTTTCACTTTATATTTTTGTTTTACCACAAATTATACTCGATTTGTGACAAAAATGTAATATCTGAACAATGAACAAAATCGCATTATCCATGATATTATAAATTTTAATAAATCTTTCGGGAAAATGTCTTCGAAACATCATTTTTCTGCTTATTTACACGTAGGAATATTGAATTTATTAGATTAGTACTGTAAAGACTTTACATACAAGACACAAAATAAAATAGATACTTTAAAAAAAAACAATTTATTCTAAACAATTAATTAGAAATATTAATAGGAATTGTGGAACTTGATATGTTTAAAATATTGATTCCCGATAGTGATTTATGACATATCTTCAAAGTAGCAGCTTGTAGATAAATCATTACTTGTAGAGTAGTAGTTGTGTTTTTTGCTGACCCTGATTGTATTTTTCTTGCTATATCTGGCTTATTTTGAATTGCATTCTTAATATGGCCCTCAGCCACCACTTTACTTTACCATCCTCCTTGTCGTTTTAAATTGCGCATGTACTCCAGAGGTGTAGGTAACTCAAGATCCAGTGATGTTTTAGAAGAAAATTTTTCAAATGAATGTAGCTCCACTGGTAAGGTCATTTCCCTTGCTTGTAGTTTACACACAGGCGCCAGTGTAGTGTACAAACTGGCAATACTGTAGTCTTATGTCTTCAATGTCATCTAGTAATATCTTTGATAATTTATCACACTTACCAGCTCCCGAAACGACAAAAAACAAACGCTGCCTGTAAATACATAATAAAAATAAATTAATTTGAGGTTCTTATTTAACCATTGTCTTACTTTCACCAATAAAAATTTCTTGTCGGGAGCTTGGAGAAGAAATGGATCAATCTGGTCCCGGGACAAAAATTCCGATTTTTGGATAACTTGTCAATTTGGCTTTAAATATTCAATGAGCTTATAAAATTTGCGTATATCTAAATACTGCTTCATTAAAAACACGGATTTTAAAATAGAATAAATGCTCCGATGACTTGAGGGTTTCTGCAAACTTGCTTTTTCCGCAAAATACGTAAGAAATATTTCTTCGGTAAGTGAATTAAATTTTTTTTTGACGCCAATCTTCTAAAATTTGGAATGCCTTTTAATACCACTTTTTTGATTTACACATCAGTAGCTACGGCTGCTACTTTCACTGACATCAAATGGAACGCCCTCACAATGATTTTCGTCTTCTTTCATAATTATTTTGTAAATTAATACTGTTTTCACAACAAACACATTTTTAGTCTGATAAATAGCGGTGCTTTTTATGTACCTGTTTGTAACGCAGGTCTGAAAGGAAACGGTGAAACATTTACAAGGTTGATTTGTGTACATCTTATATCCAATATTTGTTCTGCCAACTTTATACAGTTTAATATTTCTAGGTTTTTGCAATTAAAAAATATTTTTCAGTAACAATTTTTATGTTTGTGTTAAAATATGCTCTTTGACATTGTAAACCGTCTAAATGTTTCCTGACAAATTATTTTTGTATATAATAGGTGATATTATTTATTTTTCCAAATCGAAAATGAACTTTTATAACAACACAATTACAATTAAAACAACTATATCTTTAAACTAAGGTAAAAGAAATATAAATTATTATATTCATCCATGGGCACCAAGTGAGGTAAGGTGCTTTGAACACTGGCAGCGTTTCCACGCTGTATTGCTAAGGAGATCCGTTGATATAGGAAAAATTTTGCTTTGGAGTCGCCAATTTCTTTGTTGAGCATAGATCCTAGGGTGTCCAAGAAAAAATGGGTTTCTTAACACTATGGTCCAAATGTTTCAAAAGCGAGTCCTTTGAATTGAAAGTTTGCTGATTTCAGGTTCTCGTATTTGCTGTGCTTACGTTTGCAGGTCGCTTCTGCTGCTAGTCCGGCTTTAGAAACTATTATGATAAGTAATTGACATTGACACATAAAGCATAGCCGCCCTTATTCTTGAAATTAGGTCTGTGATTGGTTGATTTGAGTGGATATGAAATCATAAACGTTCAGTTGACTGCAATCGTATACCTATACGTTTCGTTAACTGTGAAGAAAATCGTAGATATCCATGCGGGAGTAGAAAAAGGAATATTTTAAGTGCATATTTTGTATTTGTCTTGTTTCATAATAGCTTTCTTAAAAATTCAATTGTAGTTGTCGATGGTTTAATTTCAATCATTCATTTTCAAGAAAAAAATTCGTAGTACAATTAAGTCGGCGGTTTTTTTATTGTTTTTTGTTTTTTTAATTCTTAATTTGTAAAAAGCTCTTTGTTTGTATTCCAAAATTGTTTGGTAAGGCACTTTTCATGCACTCCGCAACAGAAATTCAGTGGCTTTGTCAAGTTTATATTTAAGTGGGTAAACTTTATTAGATCGCAGTGTTTGTTATCTCAACATGTTTTTTTTTATCCAGTTAGTTTTTATAAAGATAAAATCCAAAAATTCGTTCGAAGCTTGCTGATGATGACACCAGCACATCAGTTTCTTTTGTAAAAATGAAATTATCGTTTGCAAACAGTTTCACAGCCACGTAGTTAATTATAATTTGTGCACACTTGAATTAATTGATGTTCATTTTATTGTTTTACTAGATTAAAGAATTTGAAGTCTCTACGACGTCTGGAAGTACCCGTTTAATTTCGGAGACAGACATGAAATGTTTTTACCTTGAACTGTCTGGTTTTGTTTCAATCACAGATGCACTACCAAATCCGCAAAATAAGCGTCTCTTTCACTTTAAGGAAATTTTGTATTACATCCTTAAATACCGATAACAATATTTCACATTTTCCACATTATTTTTTTTAAACTAAATGAAAAGTATTTATCATACAACTAAATTTTATTATTTCTTAAATTAATTGAGGCCAATTCTTAGAAATATGATATATGATCCATTCGATTTTTCATTCACTTTATAAAATTTAAATTAATACTTAGATCAAAACATCTGAAACGTTGCATTTAACTACATTTATGTTTGACACAGACAGTTTAGAAAATTCTAACCGTCTAATTATTTCGTTGGACACAATTACAGAATATAAGTGAAATGTGTGTCTTATGACATCTAGTGTAATAGGGACACGCATAAATTAATATAGTACAAACTAAGTAATGCCAACAGATAACTGTAACGAAAACTGAATTTTTTAATGCATTAGTATAATTACAGAATATTCATTTGGTCACTTGTCATTTAATGAAAATACATGGAAATCACATACGTGTAAAAATTCTACCTGTTTCTTTTTTCAACTATTACAAATTATTTCAGTATTACTGTATTCCACCAATGGTCGTGGAGAATTCTATATTCTGTAACAATTTTGGAATACGACATATTACGCACGAGTGGAATGTTCGTCACACAAACCGAAGACGAGTGTGGCGGTTCCATGAGTGCGGAATTTACAAACGTGTTGCAGACTATACCTTGTCTATGACATATTAAGTATGGATCAATGAAGAAAAGTATGTACAATTTAAACAAATAATAGTTTTGTTTTCTATTTTAAGTTCGTATCTTATTTGTAGTTGCAATCAGTTGGTACTGACTTTTGAATTTAGGTTAGAAAAGAGCAATACCTTTTATTTCAGGATTTTTATTAACAATAACACTCCTAATAGTGTTTAGTTGATTTAGTTTTTTTAGTTATTATTGAATTTTAGTCTAATTCCAAAATTAATGTAATAAATAAGGTGGTAAATCATTGAATTGATTTCACTGGAAGCATTGCACCCTAGAGAAATACAAAAGTTTATGGTGTGGCATCTGATAGAATTGGTGCCGAGATGCATTGGCAGGTTTAAAACATCGTCTCATACATCGTGTGTTTACAATAATTTATTTTTATTTAAACAAATACTTGAGGTAGTACGCAATTTATCATAATGTGAGAAGTCGATGCTTGCTTTATGTTGATGGTTACTTGGACAATAGAATAAACTTTCCATTGAGTCGATAACTTTATTTTTTTTAAAGCGCACTAAAGTAAGTTGGAAGAACAGTTTCGGAGAAAGAATTTACACAAAATAGTAAAAAACGAATACAATTAATAAATTAATAAAAATAACGTCACAATGATGAAAATACAAACTTCTATTTAGACGAACTAACATATATAAAGTCTAACTTAAAATTTGTTGTAGAACGTGTCGTTTAGAGCAGTCAATCAAACTGGTCCAATTTTGTTCAATCTGTACATTACAAGAAAGTGTGGTGTCATACGGTTAAGAGAGTGGCTAAAAATAAATACGCTTGGTATAATTGTTTGGGTCAAAATGTACGTATATTACTAACCAAACTCTTAATAGAATTTCAAATGTGGCCGTGATATTAGGTTTTCTAACATATATGTTAGTTCGTGTAAATAGAAGTTTGTAGTTTTATCATTATGACGTTATTTTTGTTAATTTATTAATTGTATTAGTCTACTCTTAGATTTAAGATTTATGTAGATGTTTACTGGATTTAGTGATAATTGCTGTCATCCAGTTAACCATTGTTTTTTACATGCCTCGATAAAGGCCGGACTTTTTTGGTCGAAACGTCATCAACAAATTGTAAATCACATTATCCTTAGAAAAGAATAAATTTATTTAAAATCGGTACAAATTCTTGTACGTCAGTGTATTTTTTTAAATATCTAACAAAAAACTGGAATTCTTCTAAGAAATAACTCTGTGATACTGTGATAAACTGAAAGAAGAAATACGTACAAAACCTCTTCTATTTCGTAAGGTGAAGGTGAAGCATTCTCGATGGAAACCATCTCCTTAGTTTTGAAAGTGCAATCAAAGTAATAACTTTTCATTTGGATGCCTATGTTTAACCTGGGGTAAGGGGGCTTTACTTGTTTAGCTTCAAAGTGTGGCAATATAATTAACTCACTCTTTCTACAAACAGCCCTCCGACATTGAGAAAATTACGTGTAAAATTGTTGCTTTTGCTAATAAATGTAAAGTCACTGGGCTTATTTTAATAAGCTTTCATTCATGACAAATTGCCTTTTGAAGATTTTTCAATTATTAAAGACTTGTTTTGATGAAGTCGCTTATTCCTTCCAATGCCCCGTTAACTAACCTCGGGGTATAACATTACTCTATCCTGCCAGCTTTTTTAATACCTATTGTGTTTTATCAATTCAAAGTATTGGACATGGCTGTAAATGTGTGGTGTATTAACGTTATTATCATTGTATTTAATTGTGAGTAATTTATTTTTTATATATGCTTCATCTCAATACCAATATCTTCATCTGTTGTTACCGTGTTGAAGGAAATTATGAAACTACCCCTCAAAGAAGAATTTATGGCCTTTTGTTGTCTTAACAAACAAGGTCCCTGATGATTTGAGCAATATTTCTCATTTTAAACCGCAACGTCAGTAATGAAGATAAACTTTGACTTACTATTGGCAGTAAACAACAAACCAACTTCTTAAGTTGAAGACTCTGTTCATAGATTAAATATTATAGTTTTATTGTTCATAATCATGGTAAAAAAGATGTTTGTTTAACCTTAAATCATAGGTTCGTGGTATGTAGATTGGAGTACTTCAATCAGCGAATAAAAATCTGACATTGACTAAAACAAAGTTTTTATTTGTATGGTTACAATAAACTACGAATTTGTATTTTTAATTGATTCGAATTGCTTTTTGTATGTATGTACCCACTGACAGATTACACTTTCAAGTATTTAAAGGTTAAATTTTTTGGAAGTTAATTTTACGTTTCTATGCCTTTCAAAATGAGTTATACTAGAACTTAAAAATTAAATTGTATTATTTATACCCAATATTAATACATATTGAGCATCGTTAATGAAATTTTTAATAATAATTGCCCCCAAACAAAACGTTTTGTTAACAGCCACAAGATAGTCGTACCTGTGCTCATTCCGTAACAAGTGCCAGAATACTCTCTCACGATACTTTGGAATCTTACTATTCTGTAATTGAAAATTAATTCAGAATGTTAGTATTCTATTTTCTAGGAGTAGAAAAGTATATTCTGTTGGCAAAATTGAGTATAATAGTAGATTGGTGCGTCTTGTCAGAGAATTTGCTAAGTTAAAGATAACCTACACACGCCATCCCCGATTCAATCCTGTAAACCTAACTAAAATTATTAAATAATTAATTATTACATATTAAAGTTACTCAATTGGAAAAAAAAGGATATGCGGTTTTTAGTTAAATTAATTATTTCTATGAATACATTAAACATACAATTCGTAATCGAATTTATTGTTTGAAACCTGCAGTTGATCGTATATACAGTATAAAAAGCTCATTTAAATAAAAAGCTAGTTTTGTAACTGTTTCTTTCAATGTATTCGTGAATACTGTTGAATCAGAGAGCAAAATAGAGCACATTCTCATGAAAAATTACTGCCGCATAATATGCCCGATTCTTTTTGTCTGGAAATGTTTATATTCCCTATCAGCGTTAGTAATAATTATTTGATTATTTCCAAAACAACACATTTACTGAATTTACTTCTATATTAGGTTAAACAAGTACGCATGTGAACGTTCATTAAATAATTTGCGTTCTTATTGAAATATAGAAAATCGTTTGAAAAATGAGCTCAGATTTATTATAAAAGTTTGCGCGGTTTTGTTTTTGATAGGTTATATTATATTTTTTGTACTTAAAATTCAGAATAATGTCTGATGGTAATGTTGCATTAATCACTCATTGTTTGTTCATTACGTAAGCGTACACATCAGCTGAGGGTTGCAATGATATGTCGTCCCTTTATTTTAAAGTGTTTTCTGTCTTTTTTACATGATTAATGATAACGTAAATTTCTATCTATTTATAACTTTTTTCTAAATATAGACGAATACTTGAAACTGAATATATTCTATCATAATGTTTTATTAAACGATTTTGTACACATATTTGTATATGTTTTTCAACTAATTTGTATTATGCGTTTTACCATTTAAGCCTTAAAATAACAAATGTTGCTTAAAATACTGTTTTAAAATATTTTAATGAAAAAATTATTCTCCAGCATTATTTGCATATTTTACAAACACTGTTATTGCTGTGCCTAATAATACATTTTAATAAAATATCTTTAAAGCTTTGTTGGCGTTTTCTTTTTAAATCAGATACTGATATAAATATTTTTAAAAATTCTTTGAGAATAAATAATTTTAATATAATATTTTTTTCTTCCCATTTTTAAGAAGAAATAGCTTTTAAATGTTCAATGATTACCTAACTGCTTTTTAGATACTACTACTCTACATTTTCGAAGATGGAAGAGTTATTCCAAACCCTTTCTTTTCACTTTTTCGACGAATTAGTATTAGTACGTTATAATAAAAAAAAATGTGTGGATCTGAAAGCAGGGTGTTCCTCCGAATGTAAACACGATATTAAGAAAACCACTAGTCCTATTTTAATGAAATTTGGTTCATAGACGTTTTTTTGTAATACCAGAAGTTTGATTAGGTTTTGGGTATAATCTGAATTGCGAAAAGGACATTTAAATAACCGTTTTACGCACACTTTTTATATGCCCTTATGACGAATATTGTTGTATGTCTTTGCATTTTACACTTTTGTACAGGACAGAAATTATTTTAGGTATTGTAAATTAACCAAATATTTATAATTGGATTGTTTTATATTGACAAATATCTCCTTTAATTTGAAAGATATTTAAGAATGGTATAGAAACTTTTGTTTTAAATAAGTCATTATATAAACAATTTATAAATAATATTATTCTGAATTAATTTAATTAGTTTTGATGTATTCAGTATTTAAACAAATAAAAAATGCTCGTTATTGTTATTAAGATTTAAGCCGCAGGTTTAACTATTGAATAATAAACTAACAAAGGACTAATGCCTAACCCTCACCTCGAAGTTCACGAAATAGAACAGGAACCGTTTTAGTTAAAATTTTTTGGTAAATTTGTGGCAATGTATGGGACCTAGAAATACATAAACAATGTAGTTAATGTCCAGTTTCACCTAAACACTTAAACTTAAGCGAAGCTTAATTATTTAGATACAATTGATAAAACTGTCACAAGCACTGCTTAAGTCGTGTTTGTGAAACCGTCTATAAATATCCTTATGAGTAGGAAACTGCATGACGTTAATGTGTTGTTGGTGTTAATTATTTTATATTAAATACCTGGGTAGCTGTAAAACGAGACTCCCAATCCACCGATCGGGTAATGTCCCGCTTATAAAAATATTGAGTGATACACCTCGAATATTTGGAAATCCATTAGTCAGAGAATTGATATATGTTTCACCATTAAGGGGCAAACTTACATGTTATTTTATCATAAGGCGCAACGTTAGAAAATCGCGTATAACGTAATGATTTACCTTCAAATTTATCCTCAGTATAAATCAATCTTTTATTAACATGACTGTTAATAATTAAGCGCGTAAAAGTTCGCAATTTGTTTAAAAAATAAACAAATAGTTGACGTTGTGAGTGACAAATTTCTTATTGTAATTGAGAAAAAACTAGTAGCTCAATTTGTTGGTGCTTGTAATATGTTTGAGATATTATTATCTAGGCGACATAAGTCTTTTGAGAATATTCTAAAAGTAAAATACCATTGTTATTAATGAACGTTTATTATTGCCCATAAGAGTAATGTAAATCGTAGTAAAAAATGTTTGCAAGAGATACCACATGTGCCTATATTTTTAAGGTGATTTTCTCCGAATACCAAAACTACGTTCCGTTTTACCACGTGAAATCATTGGTTGAAACCATAATATTTTCTCAATTCAATTGTGAAAGTAAATTATTTACGTGGAAATTTAGTTAATAAATCGTGAAGTAACAGACCTGAATTCTGGAAAAGGTTTTGTTCGCTCCGGTCCAGACCGGTCGGTGTACGATCCAGACCGCGGCAGTCACGAGCTTTCTGGTCGAAACCGCCTAGTGTGAATCTTCATTCACTAATTGCCAATAGAGTGTTGTATATTCATCTTCCTCCTGAAAGTCTGGACTAATGGTGAACCCAAATTCGTCTACTTCGTTTATTTTGTCTCATTTCTTCTTCTTCATTGAGAATTAATGCAATTTTCATCAAAGTACGCTTTTGAAAATGCCGTCACAACAGGATTAAATGAAAACGTAACAGCGAACAGACTGCCTTTTTAATTGCCTGTGACCGGCAGTGAGAACTCTACATCATAATCCTTGACCGTGACTTGACCGTGACCGTGAATAGGGCTTTAACATACATTGGCAATGATCCAGACTTCGAACATGAACTTGAGCTGTCGAAACATGATGGAAAACAACATGGTTGTCAGTGTATTTGCCCAAAATGTCTCTTGTGCTGATGTCAAGATTATATTCTACATAATATAAAGTACTTCATTTTCTTCAGTTAAACTTGTCGAAGATAGTTTCTGTTGCTGGCAAACGTCTTACCAACCCTACCTAAAAATACAACCGATAAGCAACTGTTGCAGTCTGCATACACTCAAAGTAAACCGCAAGCACATCAAATGAATTTTTATTACAAATCTGCGTTTTGTAAAAAAATAAAATCTTAAATGCTTGTAAAACGCGGAAATCTTAAGCATAAGAAATTAAGACAAATCGTGATATATTTTGTTTCCAAGGTCTTCTTATTAAAAGATTTTTTAATTTAGGTATTACATACTTCTATTGATTCATACATTGGAAATAATAAAATGGTGTTTTTCTAAGCTTTTAAAATATTGTTATGTGTTTTTACTAAATCGCTTCTTTTTAGGACAAAATTATGATAACAAAAACCATAATCCAAACTGTGCTATAAATGACTTACCACAAAAACTGGTATATTTTTGGATTTTCATACACCGACCAAAATTGAAATATATATTTTTTGGTACTCTTTAAAATATTAGAAATCCTAACTCCATTTGTTGATTCTGTGCAAAATAATTTAATTTCCAAGTAGAAGGTATCGAATGGTGGTTTTCTTTGAAAACTAGCATTTTTTGTAATCTTTTTAGTAGAATTGAAGACTGTATATCTTTGCATAGGAATCTTTAAATATAATCCTAATAACTAACAACTCGAAAATAAAATCTCTATTGGAAACACAAAAATTAATCAAATATGGTTAAAGTTAGGGTTAAAATGTTTTTCAAACAAGCCCAAGTTTAAACAATTCGAACTATTCACCAGATTACAGGGCTAATAGTTTCTAAAATTTGGCAAGCGTCCTCGATTATTTGGCCACTCTGTACATGAACATACAAAAAACTCCGCATTCTACTTTTAATCTTTCGTGGGGTCATCATTTATAAGCTTAACGCTAAGTGTCGCCACAAACCTGCGTTTCACCGTACTTACCAAATTGTTGCTGAAAACCAGTTTTAATTATTTTGATTAGATTATTTAATGGAAAACCTAGCAATACGTCTTGTACTTCCACGAACTGTGATCTATCATGTTAAAGGTATCATTTTCTATTACCACATCAACATCAGCTGACCTTACAGATATGATTTTTATAAAGAAAGCACCTCTCCATCTGATTGTTTATTTGAGTATTTTTAAAAAAAGAACGTTTACTAAACTAATGTTTGAATGTCATTTTTTAAGGTTATTATTACATTAATTTAAAAATGTTTGGAAAATTAAAAAGAAAATAATTCCAATAAAATATTCTTTTGTCTGTTATACAGGGTGAATCACCACCAACGGGGCGGAGTTTAAAGCGAAACAGTAAAAGTTTTACAAGTTTTGTCATATTAGTAGCATCATTGTTTATAAAACAATGGTAGCATGCACATTGATAAATTTCACATTTTAAAATTATTTAGAAACATACAGTATGTCCCAAAAAGTGTAAAGCATCAATGTTATTTTTTAGGACACCTTGTATTTTATTGAGCTCTTAGATTGGTCGTGGAAAATAAGGTATACTTTCATCAGGTTTCCTGTACTTAAATACAGAGTGTTCTGAGTTAGTCGACTTTTCATAAAATATGAAGTACTTAAATGAAACTCATTATCTTCTAATCCAACAAATCATAACAAATTTATTTTACGTCTAAATAGTTGAATATTGCTGAATGTATTCCACGATTAAATATTAAACATTCCTTTACTGAGTGTTCAGAATTTACAGGTTAATGACTAAATCATTCAAACATCTAATACGGTATCCGCCAAAATAAACAGTACCGAAACAGAAAGTGCTGTGGAGTTGTTTATGTAATATAAATTTGTCATATTTGACTTAATTGTCATTAGTTGATATATTAATAGTACGCTGCAGTTAAATTTGATTTAAAAATGGTTCTAACAACGGAAGAAAAAGTTTTTTTGTAGAGCATTATTTTAATTCATATTTATTTTTATTTTCGGTACTGTTTATTTTGGCGGATACTGTATTAGCCCTGTTTTAAATAAAACACCCTGTATTTCATTAATTTGTAACGTTAACAAAAAAAATCTTCTTGGAATGGCACATATACCTAAGTGTTACAGTTTTTGAGCAATTTACAATTTTTTTTAAATTAATGGGGGCGAGAGATTTTAACACAAAGAATGCATACGTAATCTAATCAGTTAATGTTATTTTATGACTGCTAATAATTGTCTTAATAGATAATAATAGTGGTTATTCTATACACAATTATTTGAATAACGCTTGCAAAATCTTTCTAGTACATACTTCTATTAAGGTTTCCATAAAATATAGCAGTACATTAAAAATTTGTTGTCGTAGTTATCAGTAACTAGCTTAGTTTTATTCAATTTTTTATAATCAGTTTTACCAACAGCACGTGTAGTGTTTCAAAAACATTTTTAAAATTTTAACATGTAAAGTGACACTTTTCATTATCAAAGTAGGTTTAAAAACGGTACACTTTTTGTAACTCGTTACGAAAAGTTAAATTTTTTGCCACTTCAGATTGTTTAGGCATTTCTTCTGAAAATGGTAACTATGGTAACATTACTCACACTAAGTTAGAATTTGAATTAAAAAATTGGTTTAATTTTTTAAACATTTTTTTTCAAAATTATAAAATTGTATGTGGCATGTAACAAAACAAGATTTTTTGTAACTCACGTGATACATTCGTTACAAAAATTCATGCGTTTCGTCTCTGAGAATAGATACAGAATTACCCATTTGTTTCATAAACAAGGGGTAGTCGAAGTTGCCACGTCATGGTGTACCGTGTGTCTGATTAAGAGAGACCACCGGCTATATCTTAGAAACTACTTATCGTTCAACTTAGGGAAAAAACTCCATATAATAAAGTCAATTATGAGAAACTGCTGGAAAATGTTTTCAAGTTTCCTATTCCACCGATAGGGGGCGTAGTTTACAATAATAACACAAAAACCACATTTTTATAATAAATGCATGGTAATGGTACTATAAAATTTAAATATTTGTAATCCTCAGATAATTTTATGTAAGTTTGCTTTAAATCTTTTTCTTCTATCTTGTCAAATAACTGGTAGGAGTGACTAGGGAAGCTGACTAAGTAAAACAGTCGTAAGTTTTGTATTGCTTTAGGAATTTTGACAAAATGAATATCATTTGAAAGTCAATTCAATGCCTAATGAAATAATTCATATAGGGGTGGCTCATTAGTGTGAAGAAGGTGGATATCTCGGTAACATCGAGTTAGAAAAAATTTCGCAGTGAAAGTAGTAAAATCAATGAGCTGCACGTTATAAAATTATTTTCGTTTATAGCTAGGTGTTCCATAAAAGTGCGGTATAACAAAGTTATGCTTTTTTAAATAGAATTACCCATTTTTTTATTACAAATTTGGGCTCTTCGAAATTTAATGTGATTTTTATGCATTATAGCAAAAGTGTTTGAATAGAGGGTTTTCGTATTATTTTTTTTCCGGAAGAATTGATGTTTGGAAAAAATTAAATACTTCAGTTATCCTGAATTTATCCAACTGTGATTTTGCAGCTTTTAATATCCATTACATGTAAGCTAACCACAGCTAGTTGTTCACCTTCCAATTTCGCTGGTTGTAAGTAATCAGTTATTTAATTAAATTCCTAGTCTCATGAATAATCTTGATTATTTCAAATGGCACTACGTAATTTTTTATGTGCCGTTGAACGTAGCTCATAAGCTTTCTAATGATCAGATTGTAGGTATCTAACTATTACTTAACAATCTGCAAAAATCCTTAAGAGTTAGATACCTACAACCTTATCATTAAAAAGTTTATTAAATTTACGTTCAACGGCACGTAAAAATTAGGTAGTGCCATTTGAAAAATCAAGTTATCCATGAATTTAGGCAGTTCAATTAAAATAATTAATTACTCAAAACTTAGCAAGGTTAGAAAGGTGAACAACTAGCTTTAGTTAGCACATGTAATGCATATTAAAGCTACGAAATCGCAGTTGGATAAAATCCAGGGTAACTGAGTTATTTAATTTTTTCGAAACGTCAATTTTTCCTGAAAAAGTGCAAAATTCAAAAACCCTCTATTTTAGATACTATGTATAATGTACAAAGTTACATTAGAATTTTACAAGAAATCCAAATTTGTATTAAAAAAAGGTAGTTCCATTTAAAAAAACATAACTTTGATATGTCGCACTTTTATGGAACACCCTGTATAAACAAAAATAATTTTAAAATGCATCTCTTATTGATTTAGTAACAACTTTTTATTGCAAAAGTTTTTTTCTAACCCTAATATTTTCCGAGATATCCACCTTCCTCGAACTAATGGGCCACCCTGTATATCGTTTTATTCTCGTTGTTTAACAATTGCTAGGTGGCGTTGTTTAACCAATTGTTAATTTTTTTACTTTTTCGAATGAAATTCCATAGCGGTAAGTCAAAACAACTTTTTAATTTGTGTCGAATGATATGGAGCATTTATCCATTATTCACAATGATGAAGCCATTTCTTAAATAGTTCTGCATTTAATTAACTATGGTAACCCTATTTTGTTATTTAGAAACAAATACCAATTGTTATTGTCATTTTCATTTAGGGTTTAGTAAAGTAAAATAATTTATTAGAGACCTTGGCTAGATTGTTTATTTTCACTAATTACAACTATGTACAAGTACCATGTAAACTTTTTGGATGCAAACACATCCTTTTGTAGATAGTTTTGAACAGTGATGACGTAGGGCTTATCTTTCGTGACTCAGATAATACGAGGCGTGATTTTAAAGTAAGTACCGTTTTTAATTTTTGCCGCCGCAGCGCTGCGGTCTCGGTTTAGCGCATGCGCGTCGTGTAGCTAGCTACATCTGTTGGGAGGCCACGGACGCCATTACGGAAGCTTCCGTTCAAGTTTACATCTGTTTGCGTAATTGTAAAATGCCGCCAACTATTGAGAATCCCGGCGACTGTGAAGTGCGTGCTGTAATACGTTTTCTCAGCGTTAAAGGCTTTAAATTAGCTGACATTCATCGCCAAATCAGTGATGTTTATGGTAAAAGCATTATAAGTGATGGAATGGTGCGGAAAGGGTTAGGGCATTTAAAGATGGCCGCACAAACATTCATGATGAAGAACGAAGTGGGCGACTTTCAGTCATTACCGATGACTTGATTCAAAAAGTGGAGTCTAAAGTGAAAGAGAATAGACGATTCACGATTTCGTCCTTATCTAAACAGTTTCGTGTTGTCTCAAGACGTGTCCTTTATAAAATTCTGTCCATACGCAGGCAGCGTCCTTCTTTGGCGATGGAATACAAAAGCTGGTCCCACGATACGATAAGTGGCTTAATATTAGTGGAAATTATGTAGAAAAGTAGAGCAAAGTATAGTCTTTCAAATAAAAAAAAATTGTTAAAAAATATTTATTTGTTATTTTTTTATCGCAAAACGGTACTTACTTTAAAAATACGCCTCGTACTTACATGTTAACACAATCTGATATGTACAAAACTACCTTCTAAGAAGGGTAACATAAACATCTATTTTTACGTTCTCTGGCCGGATCCTTTTTAGTATAAACTCTAGATGTTAAAAGTCGATTTTCTAAACATTTTCTTATGCAAAATAATATCTCAACTCTTTCTTGGATAGAGTACTACTTAGCAAATAATTTTAAAACTACGACTGCTCAGACAATTATTAACAGACTATACTGTAATAAAATGGCATTAATTAGAACAATGTGTTGTGCCACCTACGTCTTGATTTGTGTAACGTAACACGTACAAAAATGCATTTGCATTAAAAGGCAACTTTGTCGACCGATGTGTTATTAGTTACATAGTCGATCCTTCAATTATTATAGCAAACTATGTGTTGGCAAAATGACAATCTCGAATTGCCTGCTGTAAGTTCGCAAAAGGTTGTGCAATAGTAAATAAACACCGAGAATCACTGGACACCTGCTTCGTCCTTTTGGACTGAGAGTGTAAGTTCCCTATTGTACAAATGCATGGTATCGACTATATTTCCTACTGGGGGCATATCATATACAGGGTGCCCATAATCTATCTCATAACATGGGTAACTTTCTTAATATGCAAAATAGGTAATCGGTTAAATTAGGAAAGTTGGGCAGAATTACAAGCAAAATGTTAAACTTTTTCAAATTTGACATATGTCTTCAACTTTTGAAATTTTGTGAAAAAACTGAAAACAGTCGATTTTTTTAATGTTGTCCTGTTCCACTACTACTTACTTTAGAACTGAACTAAAAATGACATCTTATACATATTTTTACGTAGAATTCGATAAAATTACTCAAAATGTCATAACCCTCTTGATTTTCGAGATATAACACAAACTTACATTTTTTAAATGGCAATCATAGTTGGCTGTGATCTTATTAAATAGCTTTTGTTTTGCGATTTCATTGATATAAGGTTCGATATACTTTACTCTTGTATTTCTATTTAAATGCCCAAAATTGTGTTGTTGATACCATTAAGGAACAAAATGATTTACAAGTTAGTTAAACTTGAAACAAAATTTATATTGACAATATAATACCACAAGTAGGTACTATTAATGGTTTGTAATTATGTTCTATTTCAATAATGTACAAAAGACATAAAAGTTCATATTAAATGTTCGAAATGGCCCCGTTAACCAATATGCACATTTGACATCTTCTAACCATCTCTATGCACTTTTTCCAAACTGCGAGGACGAATTCTTCTAATAATCAACCTAATTCTATCTTTTAATTCTTCTACATTATTGGGTTTCTTTGTACACCCTGTCTTTAACGGTTCCCCACAAGAAAAATCGAGAGGTGTGATATCAGGTGTTCTTGCCGGCCAATTAATAGGACCTGAATTACCGATCCAGCTCGGAAAACGTTCGGAAAGATATTCAGAAACAGCTCTAAAATTATGAGCAGGAGCACCATCATGTTGAAATGAGTAAGATTTTGTACCACATTTAATGGCAGTTCATCTAACATGTCTTCCAAGTCATTTTGAAGAAATTCTAAATATCGCCTTCCATTTAAATGGTAATTGTAAAAGAACGGACCAATTATTCTGCTACCGAGGATGCCACACCACACATTTATTGACAAAAATATGTTGATCTCGTCTCTCAACAGTAACATGAGGGTTGTTCTCAGACCAATAGTTATTATTATGTCTATTAAATACACCGTTATTGGTAAATTTTGCCTCGTCAGTAAATAAAATTCTGCGCGAGAAATATGGATCGTTGTCAGTTTCTCTTTAAAACCATCGAGCGTAATTTAATCTTCTCTCGAGTCGGCTGGATACAAGGTGTTGCCGATATGAAATTTAT
This sequence comes from Abscondita cerata, assembly GCA_030710515.1. Lineage (NCBI taxonomy): Eukaryota > Metazoa > Arthropoda > Insecta > Coleoptera > Lampyridae > Abscondita > Abscondita cerata. Next base: position 20,643 of record JALBCR010000065.1, on the reverse strand, counting down.
ACGGCTTGAATCGATTTTGTTTTAAAATTAAACGAGCTTTTTCTGTAGAAGTACCACACTCACTTGCAATTTCACGGGTAGATGTTTTGGTTTATAATTTACATATGCCAAAACTCTTTCTTCGTCTTCTTGATTAAACTTTTGCTTAGCTTTTGGTTTCATAAATGATCCGTATAGTTTTAAATTATTTTCCAGTTTGGAAAAAAGTCTTTTATCTGGTTGTCTTCTTTCCATATATCTTTGCAAATACATTTCACTGGCTTCATTACTATTTCTGTTGCTAGCATAATAACAAAAAAGCATGTCGTTTCTCTCTTCATTTGAATACATTGTTTATTTTGAGAATTTTATGTTTTTAAAATAAATCACCGTGAATAATACAACTTACTTATGTAAATCAAATTATTTAGTTGACGACACAGGCTTTGTTTCAACAGGTTTTGTTTGAAGCATTTGTTTCCATAGCCTGCCTGTGTATTATTTTGCAGCTTAATTGTATCAATAAACTACTTTTAGCATTTACAAAAAAATGTAAGAGTAAAGTATATCGAACCTTATATCAATGAAATCGCAAAAACAAAAGCTATTTAATAAGATCACAGCCAACTATGATTGCCATTTAAAAAATGTAAGTTTGTGTTATATCTCGAAAATCAAGAGGGTTATGACATTTTGAGTAATTTTATCGAATTCTACGTAAAAATATGTATAAGATGTCATTTTTAGTTCAGTTCTAAAGTAAGTAGTAGTGGAACAGGACAACATTAAAAAATCGACTGTTTTCAGTTTTTTCACAAAATTTCAAAAGTTGAAGACATATGTCAAATTTGAAAAAGTTTAACATTTTGCTTGTAATTCTGCCCAACTTTCCTAATTTAACCGATTACCTATTTTGCATATTAAGAAAGTTACCCATGTTATGAGATAGATTATGGGCACCCTGTATATGAACAATAAGTGTCGACACCTAGTCGACTCATGTAACGTAATAGGTTCAAAAATATAATTTGCCTTAAAGGCAACTTTGTCGACAATGTGTTAGCAGTTACATAGTCAATCTTTCAATTATCATAGCCATCCATGTTGCGTTTAAAAAAAAATGTTTTAAACAAACTTCTATAGACGTTAGAATTTCCAACAAAATTTCCCCTCAACTTTTTTTGTATAATTGATATTGGTGGAGATATTATTAAAACAATTAGTGTCACGTGATTTCTGATTCTCAGTAATTACTTATTGGATTAAAAATAAGATTAAGCAAAAATTGTGTATAATTAAATTACAAACATTTGAAGCAAAAATGTGTAAAATAAATATTTTCTAAATATTTAAAAATTCGAAATTCTATATAGGTTAACGTCCTTTTTGGCTAGGTAAATTATACCAAAAATCTAATCAGATGTGCGGAATTATAAATAAGGTCTATGTACAAAATTTCATAAAAATCTTATTTAGATACGTACGGACGGCTGGCCGGCCGGCCGTCGGAGAAGAAATTTTTTTGCTTTATTATAACTTTAATTTCTCGGAAAAGTTAAAAAAGAGAGCGTCAACATTTTCGGTTTGGAAACCGTTGCATAACTCCTCATCTTATTTATAAGATGTGGAGTAAAAACACAACTATGATATGTTTTATGTTTTTGGGACCCTTTGTAGATCATGCATATAATTTTAAAATATATCTCCAATAGTGCCTATCTATTACACAAAAAAAAACTAAACTTAAAATCAGAGTCCATAATCTTTCGTGTCATATAACGTGAATAAACCTGCATATTATAAATCGGCATAATAAAAACTATAAAGTACAATATATAATAATTCAAACAGTATAGTCACTATGACCTCAGGAAGAAAATTAAAAGTTTCTCAAAAACATAGTTTTGTTGAAGCAAAAAAAGTGAAATAAAAAAAATATTTTGACATAATGTTTACATATTTAACTCGAATATTAGATCAATTTCTTGTATTGGATATTTTTAATTAAATTAAATTATTTAAAATTATTTTTACCCGGACTCGTTGACAAAAACTTACACCATTTGGCGATCAGGGGTTGAATCACTGGGATTCTGCCACTTTGGCCGCTCACGAAACAACTGTGCCGTGTTTCTATTCTTTTTTTTTCTTTTTTTTTTTTTTAAATGGCACTTGCACCAAATTGTTATACCTGCAAAGATCCTGGTCTGAACTGTGCACGTGTATGCCACAAACCGTTTCATTCCTCATGCATAAATTTACCTGGTGAAGTATGTAAATATCTAAAAAATTGTCCTGGCTTAATTTGGCGATGGGATGAGTGTATTGGCTCACTTACTAATATTAAAATTGATGTGCAATCTCAAATTACTCAGTGCTATGAGAAATTTATTAAACAGTTTAAACAAAGATTAATGAACTTAAAGCTGAAACTCTATCTAACTTAACAGACACATTGTCTCTCCTAAAGCAGGATGCTTTGAACACAATCTCCTCAAAGTTAAATGAATGTTCAGACAACATTATTAAAATCAACACGGCACAATTCCATTCTATTCTTACGCCAACATAGCTGCCAACCACCTAAAGTGTTAATAAAGCCTGTTAATACCAATCAAACATCGTCAAAAACTAAATCAGATTTACTTCAAAATATTAATATTATCTCTTCCCAAATTGAAGTCAAAAACGTTAAGACAGTAAAAAATGGTGGGATCGTTGTTAGCTGCAAAGATGATAAACAATCTTCTAAATTACTTAAAGCTGCTGAATATAAATTATCCGATGTTTATGAAATGAAACAAATTAAACCTACTCCAATAAAATTACGCGTTGTCGGTTTTACAGAAAAACTTGAATCAGAAGACTTTCAACAATACTTGAAGATGCAAAACAGTGAATATTTTAGTGATAATAGTTTATGCAGTGTCATATTGATTTCTCCAATTAAGAATAACCCAAATATCTTCCAGGCAGTTATTAGTACGGATGCAGTCCTGTACAAAAAATTAATTGATGCTGAACATATTCTAATCGGTCTTGATAGATGTAGAGTTTTTGATGGGATGGAGTTAAGAAGATGTTTCACATGCTGCAGTTATAATCATTCCTCGGTCTACTGCTCTAACAAAACAAACCAATATGCCCATTATGTACTGGACCCCATCCTCTAAAAGAATGTAAGGTGGAACCTGAAAATTTTAAATGTGCGAACTGTGAGAATTTTTAGCGAGTTAAAAAAATTACTGATTGTAGTTCTAATCACGCTGCATGGGAACGAAGCAAATGTACTGCATATATACATACTTTGAATGCTGTAAAACAAAATATTTTTGGCCCTGTCAGCAAAAAATGTTTCTTTCAGTTACACTGAAACAAAAACTGAAAATAGTATCAACCGATGTGTCATCTTTAGACACATCTTCCTCTTTTACATATTTGAACTGCACAAATGACTACAATTCCTCACTTAAGGTTGGTCATATAAATATCCGCTCACTGACATCATCACTTCATGAATTTTCTTCATTATTGTCTTTACACATGTTTAATGTTTTTGGTATTTCTGAAACTTGGTTGGACCAAAATATTAAAAACCAATCAATTGCGATTTCTGGATATAACGTTGTTAGGGCTGATCGTAAAACCCGGGGAGGAGGGGTTGCTATCTATATTTCTAACAAATTTAAATTTACTCCTTTGAATGTTGACTATAATTCTATTTCCTTATCTATTTGATATTTATGCACCAACTCGTACATTTGTAACTAAAAGACAATATCAACCATACATTACTCCAGTTGTTAAACTAATGATCAAGGAACGTAATTTACTCTACAAGAAATATAAAAACTCAAAATCTCAAATCCATTTCATTAAATATAAAAGCATGAGAAACTTTGTAAATTCTGCTATTAAGGCTGAAAAACAAGCTTACTACAAATTTTATGTTAATGAAGTCAAAAATAATCCCAGAAAATTGTGGTCTTTCTTCAACCAAAATTCGGTTCATACAAAAAAGCGTAACACTATTTCACCTGATTTTATTGATCCGAATATAATTAATAGACATTTTATAAATTCACCCACAATAAAGAATATACCAACTGACTTAATTAATCATTTTGAATCGAATTTGCACCATAAAATCGAGACAAAACTTGCATATAAACATATTACCACCGAACAAGTCCTAAATATTATCAACTCCCTTAAAACAAATGCTATAGGATATGATGATATTAGTTTTCTAATGTTAGAACTTATGAGCAAAGTATGTCCTGATATTATTACTTATATTTTGAATTTCTCGCTGGATACTAACACACATTCCCGTTAATATGGAAAATTGCATATATCATACCTGTTGCAAAAATAAATAATGCTAGTGAACACAAACATTTAAGACTCATCTCTATCTTATCGGTTTTAAGTAAGGTAATAGAAAAGTGGATACATTGTCAAACCTATGAGTTTCTTAAACAAAACAGTGTACTTCCTTTTTGTCAGTCTGGATATAGAAGCAATCATAGCACCAACACGGCGTTCCTAAAAATCACAAGTGATATAACTGAGGCTTGGGATAATGACCAAGTTACCTTGTTTATATCACTTGATTATTGTAATGCATTTGATGTGTTGAATCGAAAATTATTATTGGCTAAGTTACATTATTATAAGTAAAATGTGTGTCTTGCGACATCTCGTGTAAACGTTGACACGTGTGAATAGTAGTTTTTTTTTCTTAGTTTATACTATTTACATTATTATGGTTTTTCCTCAGATGCAGTTCAGTGGTTTGCTTCCTACTTATATGATAGAAAACAATGTGTTAAATTGAAATTAAACAATAGCATTTTATATTCTGATGTTTTAGTCAACCATTATGGAGTACTACAGGGCAGCATCTTAGGCCCTCTACTTTTTATTATATTTACTACTGATTCTCCAAATAAAATTACTAATACTGTTTGTAAACTAAATGTTAATCTTGATGCCCTATTTAAATTGTCATGTAAAAATGGTTTGACATTAAATAGTCAAAAAACTATAGGTTTGAGTGTTGGAACTGAAAGTAATCGAAGCAGATGTCAAAGTCAATATGAATCTAAAATAGATATACAATCATGTTTTTAACTTTGTTATATAAAATTATAACTAACAAAACGCCAAGATATTAGAACGACCTCATAAATTTTATACCTCGTGAACATGATAGAAGAAAAATAGTTGTCATAATAACTAAACACAAGACCGAAAAGTTTAAGGCGTTGTTTGAGTATCAAGCTGCCATATTTTATAATAATTGTCACGTTTTATTTAATTTAAGTAGCCTTTATTGTTTCAAATTTGATGTTAAAAATAATATTTTCTGTACATAGTTGAAGGAGAACAGTGCAAACCAGCATTACTGACCTGTTTTTCCTTTTGTATGCGAGTTTGTTATGTATATACTCGTATGTATAATATATTTTCATTCAATAAATAAATAAATAAATAAAAATAAAATAAATTAAGTAATAACAAACACCTACTACGTTCTGCAACGTTTCAGTAATGTGCTTTTAATCAACTAAATTTAATAAAATTTAATCAACTTGCTCCACGAGTCGAGTTACTAAAAGATAGATACTCAAAAACGGATGAATAGTTTTACAAAAAGAGATCCTTGAAAAGGTTGTAATAAAGAACGTTATTTCACATGACGGACCAAACCTTTATAAATCTTAATTATCAAAGATCTGCGTTACAATAAGAAATACTTGAAAGCTATGTAGTCGCAGTATTAAACTTCGTAACTTAATTAATTGCATCCTATAAAGGTTAATTTAAAATTTTGTGCACCTGTATTGTCGATTTTGCTAAAAGTGGGTTGCGACGCACAAATAGGTTTAATTTAGTAATTAAAAACACACTCCAGTTATACGGTGTAGCCCGTCTAACATTAAGAACTTGACTGTTACTGATATTAAACCTTAATTACGAAATTGAAAAAGTATTGATTGTCACTGTATAGTACAATTTTCTAACTTAAAAATAAGAGTCCCGAATTTAATCATGCATAAATAACGGAAAGAATGTTTTTCGGGGCTAAATTGTGGCATTGATCAAACTGAAGTTGCCACCGTTTTCCTTTCGCACAAAGATTAAGTAATGTTTGTATTGTTGCCTAGCATTTTGAACAAGACAAGATACATGTTCCGTATTTTCATGCTGTTTTATGTTGTTAATGTGTTGAATAATTTAAGCCATAAATCTTTGATCGTCGATCGTTACACGAAACGATGTTTGTTGTCAAATACAAAATTAAAGTAGGCATTTTTTATTTGGTACTTACAACAATCACATAGTTACGGAATACACCAAGTTATGGTAACAAGAGATATTAGATTTAGTAGACTTGATGGAACAAACGTCAATACCGAACAAACAGTTAGGTAACTCCAGCTTAAAATTACAAATCTTTTATTTCAGTTTTAACGAATTTTCCACGCCATTTCTTATTTACGATAATAAAAGAATAGTTTTCTTAGATTAGGTTAAGAAATACAATTAACTTAATTAAGTTCAGTTGGCAATAAATAAAATACAAAATAAACATATACTTGGGATTGTTTAATCGATTGATTCCTGAACGACCAAACAAACGAAGGCTTAAACTATCCTATGTCAGCTTTGGTCTAATTAAGGGAAACCATTTTCTGTCAATACGTTTAAGCTGTAGATAATACATTTAATTACTCTCAATCTTTATGTGCTGGTTATTCATAGCGAACCCGACATTGTATGTACAGTACACCCTTTTGTTCCTTTTATGAAAACATAGGTAGAGATAAGATTTATAACTAATAATAGTGGTCAACACGTACTGTGTAATCTCTTTGTACACAATGTAAAGCATTCGACATTAATCATTCTTTTTATAATACATCAGTTTTATGTTATATCGCTTGTTTTCTTTTTTATAAATTGTTTAAATTTTTTCGTATTAAAGCTTTTTTTTATACGTCGCATAGATTCATGCTAAACGAAAAATATATACAGAGTAAGTTGGATTAAAGCATAAAAATAAGTTTTAAATTTATTTATTATTATTTATTTATATTGCAATAATATTGTTTTCAATAAACTAATTATTTCTTTCAAAAGTATTAATTTCTAATTTTAAACGCTTATTTTCTAATTTGTAAAATTTGACGTAAAGGGCGATGGTAGACATTTTAAATAAGAAAGTATTATTTAAATTAATGAAGTTGAGGTTTTTGGAAAGAACGACTCTGTAATGTAAATTATCTACTGTGTGAAAAGGACAATTACTAAAACTTAGACCCAGTGACTCAACAAGTCCCAAAATTTGAAAACCTTATTTTGGTTAAATCTAAAGTTAATTAACTGTACAAATTAAAAAAAAAAGTTCCGGAATTTTTAGTGTTTATTATATTTTCTCCAATGGAACAAAATTCTTCTAGAGCAGTAGCTATATGTTTGTATATAAGGAGAAAATATCTGAAGAACATTAATATTTATAATTTTTAAGAGGGTTGAATTAATTTGTTTTTTTTAACTAGTTGCACAATACATTGTTATATTTAACCACGAACTAAACTAACCATTAAGCTTAACCAAGCTTTATTCAACTAGTACCTTTTATACTGCTTTAAGTTTTTAATTATTTAATAGAATTTCACAAAAATTTAATATGATGAACACTAATAAATAATACCAGTTAAAATAATGTCCTTGAATCATAATTTACTCGGTTGCTTTAGCCCCTTCCCCCACAAAAAAAATAGTTTTTTTGACATTTGCACCCGAAAGGGAGCAGCTAGCATAGGCTAGCACAATTTTGCGCAACGCTAGCACACCTTTAATAACGGAGTTTTTAAGATTTGAATCGGGAGAGGGAGGGGGCTAAGGCGATCTCAACCTCCCACAAAAAAATATCAAATTTTAATGTTTGCACACAAAAGAGAATTGCTAGCACAGTCTACTACAACTTTGCTTAACGCTAGCACACCTTTAATAACAGAGTTATTGAGGGTTGAATCTAGAAACTCAGTCCCCTCCCACAAAAAAATTTTGAATTTTTGAGGTTTGGACATTAAAGAGCTGAGCTAGCACAACTAAAAATAATGTTAGCACACCTTTCCTAAAAGGGTTATTGGGGTTTAAGTCTTGAGGGGGGTAAGGCGACCTCAACCCTCCAACAAAAAAATATCAAATTTTTTATGTTTGCACACAAATGAGAATAGTTAGCACAGGTTAGCACAACTATGTTTAACACTAGCACACCTTTAATAATGAAGTTATTGAGAGTTGAATTTAGGAAGCCAGCCCCCTACAAGAAAATTCCAAACTTTTGACATTTGAACATTAAAGAGCTGAGCTAGCACACGCTAGCACAACTATATTGTTCGAACGCCAAAAGTTTGAAATTTTTTGTGAAGGGGGATCTGGTTTCCTAGATTCAACGCCCAATAACTTCATTATTAAAGGTGTGCTGACGTTAAGCAAAGTTGTGCTTGCCTGTGCTAGCCATTTTTATCCGTGTGCAAACATCAAAAATTAGATATTTTTTGTGGGGGGGTTGAGGTCGCCTTTGGCCCCCCAGATTCAAATTTTAACAAAAATTGTTTAACATTTTAATCCAATCCATCCTGTTTCTTGTTTTTTTTTTCTGAAATAATGTATAGTTTTCTGAATAAAATTTATGTTTTCTTGTATACGTAAGTTTACAAAATTCATTCCACAACGAGGATCGCATTAAAACTTTGACAAACAAATTAAAACACGACAACGCGTTCAGAGTTGCGACTTTAACACTGATTTTTTATTAAATCTTTATAAATTTTCCGTTAATTGTTTTGATCAGTGTTTTTTTTTCAATATTGAAACCGTTATATTGAGCAAGAGTTATTTAACATTTTAAATAAAATGCATCCACGCAATGAAAATGTTCTTACAATAATATTCATTGCTTATTTTTGAAGTACATTAAACTACAGAAGAATTAGCATACATCTACTACTTAAGTAATAATTTCTTTAATTAAAATTATATGGTGTAACAAATGTTATCAAATTAGGTTGTACAAAAAAAATATATGGATACGAAAATAAGATGGAATTCTAAAGCAATTCTAGAAAGCAAATATTAAAAAAGAAATTAATGCTTGAACAAAATTAAAATTGCTTGCACGGAAATTGCATCAACGTTAAAGTTACGGAGTCAAAGGCGTATTATTTTATTTGCAATGTTGTTAACGTAGATTGCATCTAACTAGAGTAAGTGCAGCACAATAAAATATACGTTTTCAATATTAATTTGCGGAACAATCATAATTTACTTTTTGGAACGAATATAGGTACCTTGGCGGTTTTTTACTTTGTAGTTTTCTTAATGTTTTAAGCCAAAAATTTAAAATCCTAGTTATTAGATTTTTAAATAGGGTTGTGTTCGCTATTATTAGTTAAAGCTTTAACTGATATTCTGATGAATTGTACAATATTTTCAAATGTAAAAGTAAAAATGATGATTGTTGTTTTTTAAGTAATAATTCAAGAGTACGCAAAACATTGAAAACCTCTAAAAATAACAAAAGTTTTTAATATGTGTTGCAAGTTATAATATTCCTCTAAACTATAGGTTATGTTCAACCGGCCGACTTTGTGCTATTTATGATACAGTTTTTAGACAATAAAGTGCCTCATTATAGGCTAGTCTTTTTTTGTTATTTTATGGACGGCTGTCAATGTCAGACATGAATGTGTGGATTTTAAGAGTAAAAACTGTCAATTTATAAACACAAGCAATATATGTCGGTATGACAAATCATTTTGCAGTTCATAACCTACTTTATGGTCTCTTCACAGATATGGTCCAGCTCTTTTGTCGCTCGTTAATAATTCTGTGGCTCGTCCATAAAAACGTAGATTATGAACTTATTACATACATAGCTATTATGGCCAAGTTCGTTCTGTTTATGATACAGTTTTTCGGCCATAATATGCATCTTCATAGACTAGTCTCTTTTTGTTACTTTATGGTTGGCTAATGGCTAAAGTGGTTTGTCCATAAAAACGTAGATTATGGACTTGTTACATAAACAGCTACTACATCTTTGTGATGCAAAAAAAGTATCGTTCGTTGATTTTACCAGGTGGTGCAGGAAAATTTTGTACACAGGAGTTTCACGACATAGGGACAAATTCCTTATAACATACTGGTATACAATCCATATTTGGAGAGTTTTAAATAAGTTTTTAACCCAAACTGCTGCACCAATCGGTATGTAATTTTAGATATGACAAAATTTTGAGAAAACAAAAAAACAAATTGATAAATTTTTTAGTATCTGTCAAGTGGGACTCTAATTTAAAGTAGCGTTGTCATAAATATAATAATAATAATAATAATAATAATAATAATAATAATATTTATTTCAGGCACAGAGAAAATAATATATAGTACAAATTTCCCACAGAAATTAAATGCTATACTATAATAAAACAAAACAAAATTTACTGTGCGTGAAATTAGGTATCCCCTGAAACAACTTTGTTTAAGGGAACCAATACAAAAGCGCAAAGTGACAAGTGCAAAAGATAAATATAGAAAAAAATATAAAAAATACAGTACATGTTAAATTAACACTGTTGTGGCCGAGAAATAAAAATAAGAATACATATAATGTAATATACACACAACTGTTAATAAAACTAGAACAAAAGTTAAATCTATAAAATGAATATAAAGTAAATCTATATAAGAGTAGGTTAAAAGGCAATTTTTGATCTATTTAATAAACAATTTATCCGATTTTAATACGCGAATATGTTCTGGTAGTTTGCTAAAAAATATTGGAGCAGTATAAATAAAAAAGGTTTTAAAATGTATAACTTAGGCCTAGTTATTACGACTTTTGTATGTCTGCCTGTGCGAAGATTAAAGTAAAATATTTTTCCAAAACCGAGATTTAATAAAAAAGAATTTATTTACACTATAAAAACACAAATATTTTAAGAGTAAGATCTTTGGTTCTTGGAACAACAGAAAATGTTCATATAATGGTTTTTAGAATAGACTTAATAATTTTTTTTTTTTTGAGAAATACCGAATACACTAGAATTACTTCTATTGAAATATCATTTTATGTGTATATAAACTCGTTAGGTTAAATTTGTCCAAATCTTAAGGTTTATGTAAAACTATTTCGTTTTGGAGATTTTAGGTAACATTTCACAGTCTTATCCCATACAACACGTATATTTTTCATAAGAGCAATAAGAGCTCAACATAAGTGATTTACGTTTTCGCATTTCATAGATATTCAATAAAAATTACGCTTTGACCACACCCTCAACTCAACCAACAATAAGTCATATTCAAAACACTTATGTGAACTCCTGTTTTTAATGGGGACAGATCAAGGCTTCAGTCGCAAATTCAAATAACATAGGTTAACAATTATTACTTTGTTACGGTATTAATTTTTAAATGAAACAATGTTTATCTAAATTCAGTTTCAGTCCTGTATATTGGGTTGCATATTTAATGACCATGATTTACCCCTTCGCATTTTGAAAAAATTATGATAAGAGTTCCTGTAAAATTTTGATAAGATTTAGTTTCCTCTTTAAAAAGTACATGGTGGACTCACTTTTGTCTTCAGTAAACCTTTATTTGGGATTTATGTGGGTCATCACCAAAAATAAATTGGAATTCGGTTTACCGTTAGCTTCCAGAGCTTCCAGATCTAAGGTAATGAATTCTGTTTCTGGATTATCTTTGCACTTTAAGAAGAATAATTTTCTTTAAAGCAAGATTTCAATTTGGTAAGTTTTCAGTTTATATTTACGTGCATTTTAATTTTTTCCTCGTTTAGGTTTTTTTATTTGTTTGGGGTTTTAATCGTGAAATTGGTCTGTTCGTAGTGTCCTTCTATGGTTATTTATTGTCATTGCCAGTCGGATTGATTATAGAAGTGTTATCTATCTTCTGAACTCCTTTGGTGTACGTTCCACGAGAAGCTGGGCAAACCTTTACGAACCATTAATATCAAGGGTGACCTTACTTTTTTTTTAAAAAATTTTTTATTTAAAATTTTTTTTTTATTAATAAAAAAAAAAAAAATAAATAAAAAAAAAAAAAAATTTTAACTAAAAAATAAAAAAAAAATTTATATTAAATTATAATAAAATTTTAATTTGGGGGTTAGGCCGCAATTGATTATGATTGCGTATGAAAACTGTTTACTTAAATATTTTATCTACGTCTAACCTATACTGAGTACATTAATTACTAAATAATTGTGTGTGAAATGCTACTTTTAAATAAATTGTGTGTAAAAGTGGAATGTAATTTAAATAGTAGTTTCATTATTAAACGATTTTTGTTGTCAAAGTTACGTGGCAACGTAGACTCAAAATAAACAAAAATAAAACCGAATGCGTTTCTCTGTTGTAGTAACTGTTTCTATTTGCAAAAATTAGTTCTGACGTCAATAAAATATTGAATGACACACGTGTGTGAAGGGCTTTTATGCACTCCGCAATTTGTGCATAAAAGTCTTACTTCACACACTTGTATCATAAATAACTATTTTTTTGTACATATTAAAATTATTTAATTATGTACCTGTTTGAATAACATTCTTGTTATACATTTAATTATATATAATTTGTTTTATTTTTTTTAATTTTCTGCTTTGCATGAAGTACATGGTAGACAATATTCATTTATAGTAACTTTTATTAGGTAGTAGTTTTTTAAGACAAACCATTTTTTTTACAGTGGCGTCGTATTGATAATTGAGGCCTCAGTTTCATATAACCCATTGATAATTATTCACTTTATTTGCTTTTATTGTTTCTGCCAGCACATTATACAATTAATATTTTTGTATGTAAATAAAAGTTTTGGGATTATTTGGGACTATTATCCTCTATTACTAATACACTAAATCCCGATTTCGCACTATGATTTTTTTTCTTCCCTTTCCACTTATTGAGAATTGTTTAAAAGTTAATAAATTTTTTATTCGTGCCGATTTTTTTCAAAAATATTATACGATAAAAGGATAATAAAATTTACGATAGTATAAAAAAATAATGGTAAATTTAAGTTTTTCGATTGTTAAAAAATAAATAAACAATTTTTGAATATAGACTTAAGGTTTTTTTAATAACTTTGTTACGATAAAATTACAATTTTTTTTTAAATTTCTTTACGATATAAATTTAGTTGTACCTATATTATTACGTTATTGTGCATTATCCAACTGTAATAAAGAGCTTCTGAGAACTTGTTTATAGAAATAAGAAACATATTTTATTTCTTAAAGACGTTGACGTTAAATATCGCAAGATTTATAATATTTAGTTTGTTTGAATCACCTTGATTGGGTTTTTTTCAAAAATCACTTTGTGTATTTTGTACAAAAATTTAAAAAGTGTACATAAAACCCATACTTAGTTATAAATTATAAATTCAGCATGTAGATGCAGTTACCGATTGCCAGTAATACCGATATGTGAATTAAACAAACTCCCTTCCGTGCTTGATGTCTAAGCAAGTTCGTTGCAAAAAAGCGAAACACAACGATTGTTGCGTAACCGATATATGCTGCACACTTCCAATAAAAATTTAGGTTCTAGAAGATGCCGAAAGGAGAAAATTGTGCTTTTTGTCGCACCAATGGTTTGCACAACATTGTGCATGATCACCATTTTCATTATGTGAACAATGCTAGAAATAAACACAGCACACTTATTGCGAGTAAAGTATGACTACCTTACAATATAATGAATAACTGGTGTTTATTGTATTTGTTAATTGGTATATTTAGTTAAAGCTACAATCAAGTAAAGTATGTTTAGGTTTTAGTGGTTTTCCTAAATCTTGAAGCAAATGCTTTGCCAAGACGAACCAATCAACAATTGCACACGGTTTCGTCACCATACTATACAGGTATATACTGATTTTCTTAGGCACCATACATAACACTTACTTCACAATATAATATTAAAAATATACCATACGAATAAATAAATAAAACTTCATTTGCAAATTGTTTATCCAAATTATCTGTAACTGAATTTATATGTGGTGTCAAGAAAACAATGTGCTACAAGAAACTCAAATGCGCTTTAAGGAAAACAGAGGCTGCTTCGATAACATATTCTCGTTAAAACAATAACACAATTATACCTACATAAAAACAACAATATATGGGATATTTATAGATTTTAGTAGAGCTTTTGACAGTGTGAACCATAACAAGTTATGGGAGAAGCTATGGAAGAATTTAAAAAGTCCGATATATATGTTTCTAATGTGTTTTTAAGATATTTTTACTATCAGAACACTTAACAATGTGTACTAGAAAATGTTTTTGCGTAATAAATTATAAAATTCTAACCAAACATATTAAAAATATATTAAAAAGTATTTAATAATATTTGAAAATTTTCTAATCCCAGTCATTTTTTTAAATTGTATTATTTTGAAAAAACAGTTTTTAATTTCTGTTGGTAAAGAGGCATAAGTTTAAATTTTTTACTCCACTTCTTATGAAATAAGATGGGGAGTTATGCTACGGTTTCAAACCGATAATTTTAGCACCCTTTTTATACTTTTCCGACGAATTAGAGTTAGTACGTTATAATGAACCAAAAATAATTTATCTTCGACGCCTGGATGGCCGGCCGTCGGTCCGTTTGTAAACAAGGTATCAAAAAAACCACCAGCCCAATTTTTATGATACTTTGTTCATCGATCTAATTTATAATTTTGCATATCTGATAAGATTTTGGGCATATTCCATGTAACCAAAAAATTTTTTAAATAAAAAGTTGTTTATAATTTAATTATACACCTTTTGTTTAAACTATTTTTTGATTAGATAAGTAATTACTGAGATTTAACAATCGCATGACAATAATTGTTGTAACAATATCTCCACCAATGTCAATTTTACAAAAAGTTGAAGAAAAAGAATTGTTAAAAATTCTATTGTCTATAGCTTTTGTTTGAACCATTTTTTTCGAGAACGCAATTTTATTTTTGCTTATCGAGGCGATGTGGAGTTCTGCGGTAAACGTTTGTTTATTTGATTTAAACGTTTACCATATTTGTTTTTACAATATACAAAAACTCCCTAACTCGCTAATAAGCGATTAAACTACATGTTTCATAATGTGAATAATCTAATAATTCCATTGCCAGTTCAAGTAAAAAAATTAAAACTTATGCCTCTTTATCGATAAAAATTAAACACTGTTTTTTTAAAATAATAATACAACTAAAGAAATACAGGAAGTAAAGGAAAAATTTGCTATAATGAATATTGACGAGAAGTGGAACACATCAAAAGAAGTTATTTACAAAGCTGGTGCAGAAACATACGGAATGACCACAAAAAAAGGAACAAAGAAAAAACATGCTAATGAAATGAAAAATCAAAAGTACGATTAAGGTAAAAAAAAACAAGATGGGAACAGTACTTACAGCAGAGAAGTGAGAAAAACTTGCAACAATTACATAGAAGCGAGAAAATCAGTAAAGGAGAAAATTAAAGCAACTAAATCTAAGAACGAATTTGGCGTTAAAGTAGAGAATGACACCCAAACAAATCAAAAACTATTTTATAGAGTCTTAAAAAATATGAGAAATAAAGGAAGGAAGTCAGGAAAGAGACAAATTATGGATAAAGAGGGAAGCATAATTACAGATAATGAGAAAATTATAGTCAGGTGGAAGCAATACTTCCGTTTGACTATGTAAAGAAAAGAAATATATGGGAAGTACTGGAAAAAATAGAAATAAACATAAAATTGAGAAAAGCCATAAAAGCATTGTACAAGAACACATATAATATAGTAAGGAAAAGATAATATGGAGACAAACAAATTTAGAACGACGCAGGGAGTGAGACAGGGAAGAAATCTTAGCCCACTGCTGTTTATCATGTTTATAGACGAAATAATTAAAAATGTTGACAACAAAAACAAGAAGACGACAGTAGGACACTTTAAATTAAAACCAGTCAAAATAGGGAAATGCGTATTTGCAGACGATATAGTATATACAAATAAAACGAAAATACTAGTTTTACATAAAGGACGCTGACCACAATTGACTTTCAAATATAAAGAAGAAAATATTGAATTGGTGAATAACTTTTGTTATCTCGGAGTAAAATTTTCGTCTTCAGGAAAATTTAAGTTGGTCACAGAACACAGTTTCAAGAAATCATTAATTGCAACATAAACAGTATTAAATAGTAAATTACAATTGACGTCTGTCAAACACAGTGAATAATTGAGCAATTGTCAAATCACATGGCGTTCCATGGCTAACTAATGCAAATTATGTGAACAAAGTGATTTTTAATAATTATTGCTATTATTTCAAAAAAGTTGGCAAGTTAGCTATACCACTACGCTATATCAACTTGAAGACATTTCAATTGTCTATCAGAATTTTAAGTAATATACAGAGTGTTTCATTTGAGAAAATAAAGTTTGGACTTTTTTTGTATATCACGCCAAAATCATTAATTTCAAACCGCTCTGTATAGGATAAAATAAATTTATTTAAGTAGCTGTTAAATACAAGGCTTTTGCAAACTGCATCTAAAATTTCAGCCTTATATGGGTTTAAATTGCAGCTAAACTTAAATTTTGGTAGGATCATGTTTTGAAAGAAAATAACCTAAAATAATTATTATCTAGAAAACCGGTGTAACCTACTATCGACTATCAATGACCCTGTATAAAGTCAGAATGTTTATTGTTAATTAGTATTATTATGAAAAAATGTAAACTATTTTGTAATCTGTGTAACATTTTTTGTAATAAAGAAAGCAAAGAATGCAAATTTAATCTTTGCTAAAATTCTAAGATGAAAGAAAACAATTTCATGCATATACTTGCTCGGTATTAGGATAAACTTTGGGTACGTAGGGAAGCAGATTATTACGCAAACTTTTAAAGTACCTACTAGGAAAGTTCAATATTCATAGCGATTTCAATATTAATATTTAAAAATTGCTTTGGAGCCAGGGATTGTAATAACAAAGTTCCTAAACACAAACAAATTAAAATAATCAAAACAAAATTTAATTAAAAGGAAACAATCGTACGTTTACGTTTGTAAATAACAACTTTCGATTAAAAATAAATTCTAACAAATATTTGTTTTATAAATACATTATATTTACACTCTCAAATGCTTCTTGAAATTATGAATACGACTTATATTGTCATAAAATTGTACGAAATTATTACAAAGCTTTGAAATTTGATGATAAAATGGTTTACACAATTATTATAGATTTTATGAAAGAATTATTATTACTTTTATGTTTTTAGCTGTGATATAATGTAAATACATTTTGAAAATATTATGAATTTGTTTTGCATCAAATTATAAATTTTTTGTAGTATAATTTAACAATATAAAATAAAAATCAGATACAAACAAATGTTTTTGTAGAACACAATCGTTTTTGTTGTAAATTGAACCAATAAAACTAATTTTAACCCATTCTGCTCGTTCATTCAAAGTGAACTCGACCCTTATCGACAAAGTTGCGACCCTTACATGTGTTAAGCCAAACAGACAGACTTAAAATTTTATCACATTTTACACGAAATTTTATCACAATTACTGACACTCTAATTTGTAACCAAAATTATTAATTCCGTGAGAGGATTACATTTTTTTAAGGTTTTAATTGTTAGCGTTGGCGATGTAACGATATCACGTCGACTCTAATTAATGGCAATAATTAATATAAATGTAATGGGTAAATAATTTGACTGAGTTGTCAGTGTTGGTTGGATAATCTAATAATTAACAACGGCTTTATTTATATTTACACGTATAACAATGGGATTAGTACTTTTCGTCTGAACAAATTATTGTTAATGATAAATTATTCCAAATTATGCAATTATTTGTTTTATTAGATAAATGTGAATTACTATAATATGATTAAACATATGAAAATTTTACATTATAAGAAAGTATAATAAATTGTGAATAACAAATGTATTGAAAATTATCCAATTTATTTTAGGAAAATTGTTAGTTATGCAGATAACTCCTTTGGTTGCAATAGTTATTTACAATATAAGTGCGGGAACACAATTTTCATTTCAATTCTTCACGCATGTAGATTGTACAATATTTTTTGAATCAGGCCATTACAGTTGATAGTAAGCTGTTACTAATAATTTGTGTTTTTATTTGATTTGTATTTTTTTCTTTTTGCAAAGAAAGAAAATGTCTGAATTCTGATATTTTCTGTTGTACACCACCTGTCAATCAGAACAGTAGCGAATGCGGCAATTAAAAGTTTATTACCTGAGAAATCAAAAGCAAGATATGAATGCGTGTATGCTAAATTTATCTAATGGGCGACAATGAATCATATAGAAAAATATTCGGAAAATTGTTTAGTGGGATATTTTCAAACATTTCAAAGTAAAAATTTTCCTGGTCGACATATTCCATGTTAAAATCTTGTCCACATATATAAGTAAGTTTACAAGATTAATTGCATATCTTAAAAAAGAGACAAACATCTTTAATTTAAAAATCAAAAATTCTAGAAACTACCGAAATCTTAAAATTCATTAAAGAAGTATGAATGAATGAAAGTACGTACAAATACAAATTTTGTCGATTGTTTTATTTAATACATATAATGGGTGATTCATTTAGAAGTATTTTTGTAAATTAAAAAAAAATGAATAAAAACAATTTGATTTTATAATGATTATTATCACATAAAAGAACCATTCCTTACAATTATTTCTTAAAGATAATTGCTTTCAAATGTTTACCGTAACTACGGTTAACATGGTCATTCTGAATTTCCAATTTTCAATGACGCGTTTGAGTATTTAGAGTAGTATTTGGCCAATGACTCGAGTAATATTGGCCTCCAATGCCTCAATTGTAGCCGTCTATACTTTAGAGTTTACATAGCTTCAAAGGAAAAAGTCAAGAGATGTTATGTCACATGATCTAGCCGGCGAATCCACTGGTCCAAAGCGTTAAATGATCTGTTCACCGAATCGTTCTCCAAGTAAAGCCAAGTTTTTATTGGCTGTATGAACCAAATTTTGTCAAGATCACGGGCTTTAATTTTAGGTATCAAATAGTCTGTTATCATGGCGCGATAACGATCAACATTCACAGTAATATTCCAGTCGGCCTCTGTTTTGAAGCAATATGGATTGATTTCTCCACAGGCTATAGGCGCTGTGCCGGTCTAAGTCTTTCCATTATGAAATGTCAATCACTACTGAGAAAGAATGATACTTCAGTTGGCCTGACGCATGCTCGATCTGCAATTAAACCTCTATCATAGAAAGTACCTCTAAATGAATCACCCGATATTTCATTATTCTAGTCAGTATTAATAATGAGAATTTTTTGTCTAATTTAAGGAAAATGTGTTGTTTGTTGATATTCCACAGACGTATAACAACGTTCCCTAAAAGTTTGCCTATTTCTAAAATATGAAAAGTTACGGTCAGGAACAAATAAACATGTTTTTTAACGTACCGGAACTAGCCAGTAGGCTTAAACACCATCGGACAAATTTCTTGCAAAATTACCGAGTTTCTGCATCTAGAAGAGCGTAATAATTATACTGAGCCTTGTTTTCGGAGAACCTCGGTCACCATTTTGACAAATAATGGAAGTGATTTACTTACCCTCAAATGGTTTGCGGGGTGGAGATTCTCGACAGTGGCCGAAGGAAATGTCCAGGATAGTATGCAAAAAATTGCAATTGCCAAAATTACATGGACCAGGCCATTCTAACAAAACTCCTAAATGATCAGGTACCTACAGTAAATTCTATTTCTGCACCTGCAGCGAGTAGTTTAGAATTTTAATTACAAACTGCACCAACTGCTCAATAAATATTTTTAATGGCAATACCTCTAAAGGGTAAGATAACATAAAAGTAAAACAATTGATTTTTGTAATTGAATGTAGTAATTAAACTCACTATGAATGCCTACTAAATAGTTTGTTTACATTATTGTTCATTAGTTTATTTTCAAACATTTGTGTCGAAATCGTGAACATATGATTGAAATCAACCATTTACAATCACGGCAGTTAAATTTCATTGTTTGTTGCGTTATTTCCCGGCGTACTAAACCGAGAAGATCGAATTTCCGTTCGTCAAGCGAATGCGCAAAATGTTCGTTTGAAGGCGGCGAGTTCAAAAAATATATTTGTTAGCATCAGAAATGCAGAAAAACACTATTTCTATATTGTGCACCTAAAACTTTGTTTGGGGGATGCTCTGCGTGAACGAAATTATGAAGTAGGTGTTTGGGGTTTCAGAAAAAGATAGTATAAGAAGAATTGATATTATCGCTATTGAAAATTTAAGAGATCAAACGTTCATCATTGATCCAACTATCAGATTCGAATCTTCTCCAAATCATCCTATGAAAGTGAATAAAGAAAAACAAAATATTTATGAACCTATTAAAAATTACTACAAATCAAAATTTTGTTTTAATGTTTAGATCAAAAGAGACATTTAGTAAATTATTCATTGATTTTTGTAAAAATTAATTTGACCAAAAAATCTATATTGCGTCATCATTTATACAGTCAGAGACTTAAAAT